>JZLH01S0257104.1:5020-26658 GCA_001188425.1 Eucidaris tribuloides | reverse complement strand
AAAGTTATCTTCCAGCCTTTAGGGGTTTAGAAGAGACAGTAAAGTTGACAAATGGTAGTTTCTTTGAATTTCCTCAATTCCACAGTCATTGCAATATGTTCTTCGACAAAGTAATTCGCAAAGATGAGGAAGGAGTATTTCATTTGACTGGTTTGGAGTTTTAAAATTGTGGAAATTGTTTAACAAAAAATTTACTGAATTTAACCCACATTTTTGCTTGCTTGAATTATGGGTGCAAATAGATATACAGATGAGCAAAATGTAATGATCAAATTATATATTTTACAAATGTTGGATTAGATGAATAACTGAATGAACTGTGAATTCAATTGTACAGGGTTTATCACAATATTGCTTGTGGATTTATATCAATTTTTACAAAATGAAGTGTATACATAGTAAAGTTTAACAGCTGCATTTTAACTCCACTATACATCTTTGAACAATAATAAAGAGTTAATATTTATAACTCCACAAGTTTCAGACTCATTTTCATCAAATAAAATGATCCAAATATGTAGTACTGATGGCAATTTCCACTTTTTAAAGAGAAAGAGTTTTTTTGACTTTGCTGAAACAGATTGTATCTTATATTTATTTAAATTATTTAATATAAGATAAATGTCAAGGATGTGCTGGTACAAAATATGCTCCTTAGATAATTGGTTCATCAAATTTATGAATTTAAATCACAGGAGTAAATTATCTTATTTTTGATTGGGCTGGGGGTTACCTGTTCTCTATAATGTGCCAATTACCTATTGACTTATTTATTGTAGACTCTCCCCTTTTTAATTGCATTTTAAAAAATGAAATGAAGAAACTTGTAAAAAAAATAATAAAAAGCAACATATGAAATTGCAATAAGACGTTTACATTTGTATGAACCAGTGTTATCTGGTTCCTAAATTATGTACAGTATCGCTGTTGTGTAAATTGTATATGAAGTCCATATTTGTAATATCTATTCTTCCGTAGCGTAGGTAAGCTTGTTTTTAAGTTACTGTTCTCTGGCGTCGACAAATATCGCATTGTGCAATTGATTTTATTTCATGGGATGTGACATTATTTGACTAAGCAGAAACATTACAGTATCGTTTGTTCCATCCTTTGTTTTTGTTCAAATGACTTGACACACTTTGTATTTATTTGTATATTTTGGAAGGACAGAAAAACATTTTGTTTTTCAAAGTGCAAATGTGCATTTACTGAAATAGATATTTTCTTTTCGGTCAAAATTTCTGTAGAATTTAGGATTATAAGGTCTAGATCCCTTTCTTCACCTCCTAAACATAGTCTTTGACCGAAGTTATGTGTTATGTACAGTGTTGAGTGTGATGGCACCTCCATAAATAATTAAAACAACTTTGTATGCAGTCTGGACTTTTCAATTATTTCCTTCAACAAAGTGTTCAGTATATTGAAAATAATATGAAAATAAAATAAAAAGGCTTTCATGAAGACAGTCAATTTCAAGTACATTGTCATGAAACCTGTTTTTCAGTACTGTTATGTGTGTGTATATGTGTGTGGTGTGTGTGTGTGTGTGTGTGTGTGTGTGTGTGTGTGTGTGTGTGTGTGTGTGTGTAGTGTATGTATGTGTGTGTGTGTGTGTGTGTGTGTGTGTGTGTGTGTGTGTGTGTGTGTGTGTGTGTGTGTGTGTGTGTGTGCGCGCGCGCGCGTATG
Source organism: Eucidaris tribuloides (assembly GCA_001188425.1). Taxonomy (NCBI): domain Eukaryota; kingdom Metazoa; phylum Echinodermata; class Echinoidea; order Cidaroida; family Cidaridae; genus Eucidaris; species Eucidaris tribuloides. The sequence goes on along the minus strand of JZLH01S0257104.1, from coordinate 24,972 downwards.
TGTATATGAATATGTAAATGCATGTATGTCTGAGTGCGAAAGCGTGGTGTTGCCATGATGACACGTTACCCCCCAATTAAGCCATTAGTTAACGTCAAGAGCAGGCCAATGATGACAATTACAAAATCTGGAGAGACAATGTGCTCTAATTACACCACTATCACCGAATTTGATGGTCCTCTTCTATTACAATAACACCAATCAATGTCTGTGTTTCCTAGACGCACCACGTCCCCACGATTGCAGTATCGTTAACGTTATTTTAACTGTGTGTCAATTTACGGCACTGTAATTATGGTGGTATTTTAGCTAATTACCGTTGATTGCGAACATACTTCAAGATCAGTCAGAAGGCCAATCGACCATGAAAACCGCAATCTATCTTTTGTCGAAGGAGACACGTCGACACGCGAATGAAAAGGCTACAGAGAGTGGAATTGGTCATGATTAATCTGTGTTATTAATTGGAATCTGTTAGCTTGATTAAGATATGGACCTCGACAAGTAAGCTAATAGATGTCGCAATCGTAAAAGGTGGGTGGAGGTTTTGGGGGCAAGCTAGGCCCCTTGTGATTTGATTGAAAACATATTTTTTAGTAGCTTACTTGAAATAATGTTCAAGAGTTTTTATAGTGTTAACATATTGGCATGATAGTAAAACCAAAATTATTGCATAAATTCGGCACCAATACGCCCGCCCCCTCCCTCCCCGCCCCAGAAATGAGTGCCATCTTGTCTTCTGAAATTAACGCTTAAAATACGATTGATAGCTAACTAGATATTTCAAGATTCTGGATTTAAAAAAAAAATACTTTCCTTAGGCCACTCCCAACTCTTCAAGCTACCTTGGAATAAAACTGTCCTGTCTAATGATAGCTTCATATCTAATTTAGATTGCCAGTCCACGTGGATGATATCCATTACGTTGTCTGTCTTATTAGTTTCACTCCTGCTACAAGAAGAAATACTGCTACTACCAGTATGCTACTAGTTTTAATGCTTTCAATATTGTTCATGCTACTATTACTACTGTTACAACAACCACCCACTACTACTACTACTTATACTACTACTACTACTACTACTACTACTACTGCTACTGCTACTACTACTATTACTACTACTACTTCTACTACTACTACTACTACTACTACTACTACTACTACTACTACTGCTACTGCTACTACTACTACTACTACTCGTAGCAGTAGTACTACTACTTATACTACTACAACTACTGCTACTATACTGCTACTAGTGCTACTTCTACTACAACTATTGCTACTACTACTATTACTATTACAAGCCCTATAGATTTTGTTAAACAAGTAAGCAGACTCGTAAATGCAAAATGTGCCATCATATGCTAACTAATATTATTCGTTGGTCTGAATATTGTGTATTTTCTTCAAAAATTAAATAATACATAATACAGTTTCAACTCAACTTGAAAAAAAATTAACAGTTTTATACAAAAACCTCGATCCCAAAACAAAATCAACACTTTTTACAAACATAATCAAGAAATATCAAACGTTATCGATATTGCTGATAGTACAAGTTTCTACATATCTTTCAATCTCATGAAATAACACAACGAAATAATCAACCTTTTTTTTTCCAGAATACGTCAGCATAATACGAATTAAATTGATTTTGATCCCCCTTACAGTGCTTATTTAACGTATTACTCTCCGAATTCTCTGGAAATTGCGAATTTAATACCTATTCAGTAAAAAGATAACTAACATGTGCCACAAATTATTGTCTGATTTCTCGTTTACCCTTTATTTTCAAAATACTAGACAACATGGTTTGTAAAAGATAAACATCTTGTTTACCATTGAACGATATCATTAGTTTATTGCAGTATAGCTACAGGCGAAAAAAAATCACCTGATTTTCCACGTTTTGAAGCGCTGGTTTAGATTATTGGTTCGCTTTCTCAAAGAAGATGATGTCAAAGGAATTATATGAACTTAAGTATAGCCTTTGACACGATTGATCGACACTTTGTTCTTGCAAAATGAAGCATAAAAATGCATTCATTGCATAGTGTTGTCTTGGTTTGAGAATTGTTTCTTACACAGTCTTCGTTACCGATCGTAATTTATCTAGTAAAAACGCCAAAACTAAATTTGTGCTTTAGCAACCTGTTCCCATTGTGCACACTCTCATTTTACAAAAAAAAGGATAACTACAGGTCAAGAAAATGTGAAAGAGTCTATATACGGATAAAAAGAATAACTCCTATACTGAACAGGGACTGTGGTTACGTATGATCGCAAGACAGCAGACAGCAACTAGAGAACGTGTAACTGATCACTTGGTTTGAGAAAGTCTACAGGAAGGGATGGAAGTTTGCTACAAAAAAACAACTACTATACAATGTAGTTAAAACCAACCTGAAAGCAAATCCAGGGAAGGGGACAGGGGGACATCCCCCCCCCACGATTTTGTAGGTGGGAACACAAATGTCCCCCACGAATTTCCATGAGTGCATAAGTCAGAGGGAATTGAAGAAAATGTTTTTTCTTCACTACCCAACCCCCCCCCTCCCCGATTAGCGAGTTTTCCGCGGCTGACGTAACCGGGAAAAATTTTGGACTCGGGATTTGGAGAAAAACATTTTTCGTCACTACCCCTCCCCCTCCCCCCGCCCCCACGCTGAACGAGTTTTCGGCGTGTGGTGAGACTGGGAAAAATTGTGAACCTGAGATTTGATTTGGAGAAAAAAATCTCTTCACTACCTCCCCCCCCCCCTCTACATTTCAAAATGGATTTGCGCCACTGATTGTATGATTACCCCAACTAATGAAAGTTTTCTGTTTCAAGTCGGAGAGTGTTTCACGTCTATTATGTGTATAACATGGGCCAAAGGACCACATTTAACAACCTTCTGGCGGGCGTTTTGATCGGGATACACCCCCTTTTTTGTGCATGGTCATTCTGTGATCTGTGGGGGACGATTAGCCTGGAAATTGGTTACACACGGTACGTCCAATGTTTAAATACATGCCTATTTTGGACTTTTGATGGACACTTATAACGGATATTTTTACTGCCTGGGGCAACAAATCCATTGCTGATGATTGTGGTTTAAATGGTATAACTGGTACCTATAGAATGTTTAAATAAATGTAATATTTGCCCCCCTTTCAAGTTCCCCTGTGGCCAGGCCAGCGGAAGAGCCCCCGGCAGAAATGTACATCCACATATACCTTGCTACACTTACATGCCCATGGGGTCAATATTGGTACTTTGCTCACTCAAATAGATCTTCCGGGGTGACGGTATACCGTACAATTATAAGCTGTTATGTCATCATCCTTCTTAATGTAATTCGTTATGATATTTCAACTTGCAGTGATTTTCCCTACATCATTGATGTTTTCCAAACTTTAGACAAATTGTGAGTAATGTATACACAACCAGACAAGTAAATGTAAATATCATCTGGAAGTTTCGTTTAAAGGGAATTTTTGTGATTGGAAAAAGTCCTCAATTTAAGATATAATGCTCCCAGAGTTATTGAGAAAATTTCATTGTCTCTTTGTTGTGCAATTATCATCAGAAAACGCTGTGACGGCGAAATTTGTTGTGTAGCTTTTATAGAATCAATTTATATCACTCAAGTTAACAGATTTAAGACAAATCCTTCCAGCCTGAATATAAAGTCTGGCAAGTGTATACATAATATATATTTCAACTCTTCTTCTTCTTCTTGTCTTCTTCTTCTTCTTCTGCTTCGTCTTCTTTCTTCTTCCTTTCTTCTTCTCTTCTTCTTCTTCTTCTTCTCCTTCTTCTCTCTTCTCTCCTCTTCTCCTCCTCCTCCTCCACCTCCTCCTCCACCACCTCCTCCTCCTCCTCCTCCTCCTCCTCCTCCTCCTCCTCCTCCTCATTATTGATTTGTCATCATTGCAGATGACAGGGTCTAGAAAAGCGAACTTAAGGCACTATTATCAGTAGGCATCCAGCCCCATGAACCGATAAGCATGATATGTGACCACAACACCGGGTTTTCACCCTTCTCTTTTCGACGTGCTGAGGTGTTTTTCCCTCAACACGGGACCTCCAGCTTTACGTCCTATCACAGGAACGGGGTAATGGAGATGACGTGGACTCGAACCACGGACCTCTAGATCGGGAAGCCAAAGTCTTATCTACAAAGCCATGTCGCCTCCCCATAATCGTCACGGCCCTTCAAGACAAATCAGCGTATTTTTTGACATTGGAAGATGAAATGACGCCAAAAACCATGACAACCGACGACGACGAAAATCTCTCGTAAGTGTCATTCAACGTTTTCATAATCTGTTTAGTCCTTGATAACTGACAGAATGAAATAATATTATTTCTAGTGGAGTCTGGAAATTTCCTGTTTTTGTTATATCGTGAGAGACTTTGATTAAGGAAGGCGTGTTGTCATGGTATAGATGCGTCAATATGCTGTGGATGATATGATTTTAATCTTGACACATACATGCAGCGTACGCTGTAGAGAAAATGAGAAATGTAATTAATAATTATGCGATATACAACAAAACTGCAGAGAAATATGTTACGTAATATGGGGTTTGGATTGAGAGGGGAAGGTCGACGTGTGAAAGAAGAGGGAGGAAGAGAGATACAAGAATCGGCCATGACCAAAAGCACAACATTAATGATATTTCTCGCGGAGGCAACACATGATATTCCAACAAGTGCTCTCATCCCCTGTGGAACATGGGCACTGATCGGACTATCGCAGCAACTATTTTATGATTTGCGTGGATATGAAAACAAAATATGAAATGAAACTTGTATAGGCCTATACAAAAGAGCCAATTACCTTTCACAAAAAAAATTAACTCAGCACTATAAATGTTATATGTGTATACATTTAAACAGATCTAGTACGTTATATTACCCTTTCCTCTTTCATCTTTGCCACATTTGTTTCTCAAATGAAAAGAATCATTTTGTAAATACTGCAAAAAGTGATTAACACAGCATCAGAATTCGTATATACGTGATTCTGTAACAAAAAAATGTGACGTATATTATGCATAGTAAACATTTCTCATCATATATATCTGCAAATTTATTTTCGCAGAGATGTTTTGATTCTTCATAAAATAAAAGCATTTTCCACATCTTCTGGAGATTTTCACATGTATATCAGCAGTCCCTATTACTTTATTTACACGAGAATAACTTCCTTTTAACGGGTATCAAATTGTAAAATATCTTAAAATTGGAGTGTTTTAATTTTTTTTCGTATCCTTAACGTTTCTTTAAAATACTCGTTTTCAGTTCACGGAACCATCTATTTCGTTTGTCCAATACAATAGACCTCCAGTTTGACAATTTTCTTTCGTTATAATACAACTGAAAATCTTACATGAAAGGAATTTATTTTAGGGGGAGGGGGCCAAATCATTACTGTTGGAAATTTTAATAGGTTTACTTTCTTTCAAATTATCAAGCCAACTCTTGGAAAGGACATGTTTTAACTTGAAATAATATCCAAACTTGCATGCACTTGCCTTCCCTTTTCTGTCATGAAATACATGTATATAAACCCCTCAAAAAAGTTCTGCAACTCAACTTTGAGCGTTGGTATCTCTATCGGTATTTTATTATAATTCTTGATATTGGTATCATTAAAAAGCCTGTCTATTTCCCTTTGCAGTGATATCTCGCCATGATTATAAATTTATGAAATGTAGAAGACATTTTAATAAGTGAAAGTGAAAAGCTGCAAAATGCATCGTTATCAACACCAGTTCAACATTCATTTGTATGTAGAGTCGATTGTATTTAATAATGTTATGGTTTTTAATGAAGTGTTATGTGTTGTTTTCATATTTTGTTTTGAATATGAAATGAGATTTAAGTGGGTAATTGTAAAATTTTCATTGTGTTTGAGGTTCATTAGGATTCTGGCAATTTTACAAGTTCCCCTCCATCGATCAACACATGACACTTCATTAAAAACCATCACAACATCATTAAGCACAATTCACTTTCCATACAAATGCATGCTGAACCGGCGTGCATTTTTGCATTTCTTCACTTTTGACTTGAACCCTTATAAAAATTTCTTCCACATTCCATGAATCTATAATCATAGCAAATGAGGTATCATTGCAAAGTAAAATATTCAGGCTTTTCAATGATACCAATATCAAGAATTATAATATAATACCAAGAGAGATATCAATGTTCAAAGTTGAGTTGCAGAACTTTTTGAGGGGTTTATTTTCTTTATGTATTTAAATCGATAGTACACTTTAACAATAGTTTCAGACCACCAAAAAGCTTTAACACCATGTACAATTAGTTTTAATTTTTGTTTGTTTTGTTATTGACAAAATGACGAAATTGTTTAAAAGTAGTTTGATTGAAAATGCATTTCTACTATCTCCTGATTATGACAGTCTGCACAAAAAGGCACTTGTGATCGTCGACAGTTATTCAAGTCATTTGGAGGAGGCAGTTTTTAGGCGCAATGTGCTACCCGACACTCGAAGATTATGATAGCATGAATTCAATTTGAACGAAAGAAACTCTCTAATGTATTTTCAGTGAAATGGAAAGTTTCTTGAAGTGCAAATTTAGTTTCCAATATCATAAAACCACACACATTGTTACTAAAAACTGAGTAGGGTACGTGTGTTTTGCAAAGACTGATTTCATCGTTGAGAACAAAATAATTCTGTCACATGGATAATGAATCAAGCTAATGTCTGTACAACATTAATTTGATTATGAATGGTGACGTCATCAATCACATGTTTTAACCGTTTCTACGCGTCTGTTTTGAATATTGCACGTCATACTTCTATTGTAAACTACTTTTTAATTACTTTTTAAGGAATATTTGATTTAAAAATCACATGTGAATTAGTTCTTATAAATCTGAATTTTGTAAGTTAAGTCACTGATTTGTGGAGCTAAAGATTTTTTTTCTACGAGTGATATCTGTTCCACGAAATAATGGAAGAAATAGATAATTAAATCAAGCAACCTCAATTGAAATTTCTTTTCCAGAAGGAAGAAAGATTTACCCAAGTTCATCAGATTTTCTTATCGGAGGTTGGAGGTGGTGGTAGTGTGTATGTTGGGGGGGGGATGGGGTAGGTGGGTCTTCTTCTATTGAAGATTTGTACCCTACACTTGTATTACAACCCCACACACCACAATACCTCCAACAGATATATATCTGAAATACGGCCTACAAGCTAATTTTGACATTATGTATATGCAATCTAATAATGCATTTATCATGTGGTAGACAACTGCTAACATGGTAAAATATTTAGGTAATCACCAATTTTATTAGTTATCTTTGCTTTATCCTGCCAGTCTAAATAAATTTTCTTTATAGAGAAAACAGTTGGCACACGACTGCTTGCGATAAATGGAACACGGTCTAATTTTATTATGACAGAACTCGATTGTAATTAATAACGATAGGAGTTTTGTTGGTATTCGTTGTTGTATAACGATATTGTGGATCATGTGTGCTCGACACTTATTATTGAATGATTTATGGAATTATTTATTTTGTCTCTAAAAAGGGTAAATGATTCCATTTGTCATACAACACTGGACCCTTTTCGCTTGCCAATTATGTGTTTTTATTATACAAATTTTGAGCAATTATGATACAAAAATTCATTCGACCATATCACATTTGTCACAACGTAGAAATATTTTTTGTTACTGTTGATAGTGATATGGAGGCCTCAACACATTTCATTGTTGAAGACCTTTTAATGGTGGGAATTGAGACTACGAAATAATAATGATAATCTGTAAAAGTCTGTAGGTCAATAATGATTAGGATGATTCTGATCATGCTGATCACGATGTTAGGACGATAGTAGTAGTAGTAGTAGTGGTAGTAGTAGTAGTAGTAGTAGTAGTAGTAGTAGTAGTAGTAGTAGTAGTAGTAGTAGTAGTAGTAGTAGTACAGTAAGAACAATAACATGATAATAATAATCATGATAATGATGATGATAACGATATATGTTAACAATGATGATGATAATGATGATTATAATAATAATAATAATAATGATAATAATGATAATAATGACATTTTATAATGCGCTAATATCTACCTCTTGATGTAGGCGCTCATTGTGTAGTTACATATAATTACACAAGAGAACATAACACATTTACAGTGGAAATAAATAGGAGATAATCACGATTAAAATGCATTTTTCATGAGGTGAGATTTCAGGTTAGATTTGAATTGTGTTAAGGACGTAGTCAGTTTTATTTCTTCCGGTAGGTTGTTCCACAAATGTGGTCCAGCAGATAAAAAAAAATTTCTACCCCATGATCTATTGACAACAGATTGAGTGTAAAGAAGTTGTTAATGGAACGACAACAGATTGAGTGTAAAGAAGTGTGTTACTGGAACGAAATAGTACTAAAATACGATAAATGATTGATTTTTCTTTGACGTTATATGTTGAGACCCACTGATCTATAAATACGTTTACTCACGCTTTCCAATCCTGCAATATCTTACATCGTAAAAGGAAGTGGCAAAATTGGACAAAGCCCTCAATTTTGGACACAATGATAGCAGAATCAAGTATACTGTTCGAGGTTTCCTGTTAAAAATGCCATGGTCAAACATTTCCCCTCTGTTGTACAATTATTATCAGAAAATGCTGTGATGCTCAAATTTGCTACGTGGTTTTCTAAGGCTTCAATTTATGTTAGGGTCATATTTTTTTATTCAATACTGGTAATTGAAAGCCTATTCTTCCTCAAATAAACTAAGTCAAGGCAGACCCTTTCAAACTGAGTATAAACTCTGGCAATTGTATACGTTGGTATATGTTTCAACCCATTCGGTTCTTGAGACCTTTTTGAATTCTCCCCGTCATGTCATAAGACCTTTACTAAGGACGAAAATACTAACAAAAAGTGATGCCCGTTCTGCTGCCGTAGCTTTATGGCAATTTTTTTTGCTGGCAGCTGCAACTGAAATAGAGGAGATTCATTCAGATTCTTTGCGCTTTTCCTGGAATGATCAATTTGTAAAAACTAACCAAACACCGCACTTATACACGAAGAGTATTGCCTTTGCTACCTCATACATTTTACCGTATTCCTGTAGGCAAAAACCTATGTATTCCCCGCATGTTTCGACTTTTCAGAGCAGGAGGAGGTTATATTCACAACACCAAGGAATATACCATAGAATTAGCTGGATTACATTTTTTTTTTCTGCATCCTTAAAGGGAGAAGGAGCCAGCAACTAACAGGCATAAGTTAAGAAAATAATGACATTGTAAGTATTGTGAGAATTATGGTACATGCAGTAAAGACAGCCTAAATAAGCGGTACTGTGTGATACTCACCCTCAGCAAGGCCCTATAAATTAGTTAATTTGTGTTTATTTTACGTCTTTGTAAGTTCAATCCCGGGATAAAACTTGCAGAAACAGCTATAGGGGGAGGAGCTTATCGATTCAAACAGTGCATACATTACCATGGCGCGACTAACACACGTCGGGTGGCATGCATCGGTCACGCATGGTCAGCTCCAGACCAGTGCATGTGCGATCTGATTGGTTGGCAAGAACTAAAAAATTTTCTTAACTTATGCCTGTTAGTTGCTGACTCCTTCTCCCTTTAATCACACATCACTGCTTGAGGCAATTTACTCAAAAGTAGTTTTGCTGCATGCAAATGAAATGAGAGATTTGTACGTGTATTGGACTTACGGCTCTTTGCAAGCACTCACTGCATATATGCTCAGGCAATGTTTCGGAGTCAAATCCAGGATCAATTATGTTCTATCGCCGAACGGTATAGAAAGAGGGTGGGGGGGGGTAATGACGGGAGAAAATATTCATTTAAGACAAGACATGTATTTTGCGTGGCTAAAAGATAACCTTGTGTAACTGATTTTCAAATTTCACAGAAATATCCCTCACAAGTAGCCTAAGAACAAAGGTAACATTTTAATGGGCTTCTGGAGTACCGCAAAAACGGTCCTGTACCTTTAACACTCAGGTTCAACATTGTGGAGCCTCACTTTAAACAATTGTCAAACTTTGATATCTGAACTACATAGTAGTGTTTAAATGAACAAATAAACACCCAGGAATACAAAAGTTTGGAAAGTAACGCTGTTACTGGTAAGAAATGTATACATAAACACCACCCTTGGAATTATCACTGTAGTGGAGTATAAAATAGCCTACATTTTCATACAGTAGTCCATGGGAGGAAACGGGTAGGATGAATCCGGTCAAAATAAGTACTCATAGAATTTTACTTTTTAAAGCAATCAGTTTGAAATACATTTTTTTTTCAGGGCTTCATTTTGTGACCTTATCAAAGACACTTAGAGCATGGAAGAATATGTACCATATTTTTTTATAAACCGCGTGGTCATTGTTACGCTAGGTCACATTTGGTCTAAGATGACCTTACGGCGAGCCGTTAAACTGCATCGCTTAGTTTCCATTTTTCGTACGATTCCTTACGGTGACAAGCTGTTGACTGTACGATTCGACGATTTCACGGGCTCCCCACCGGAATCGTAGCCTCTACGATTTTTGTTTAGTGTGAAATTTGACAAATTTTTAAAAGTCGTAAGCCCGTAGCCTGTAGACTTATCGTAGATGATATTGTACGATCGACGCAGGGACATCGCACCGAGGCTGTGCGCTGATTGTATATTCATCGTACGATATCGGAAAAAGCATCGGGTCAAAGTTGACTGCGTACACGGTATGATAACTTTATCTACGATTTATCGTACGAATTTGGGGGCATCGCAGATGGCGACGGGCTACGACGTATGTACGAGCATCGTGCGATTTCTTGTACAGGCCTTTTGAGTTCGGGCCGGTGCTGAGGCGGTACGAAGATCGTACAGCTATCGTACAGAGATCGCGCGATAGCCCTGTAGTCTCCTTGGCCTCTTCACAGATCGTTCGATTCGTATAGAGATTGTACGATATCGTAAGGAAATCGCACGATATCCTGCAGGGGGTTCACAAAGAATGTGTATAGCCATTGTGTCATTTTTAGTGTTCGAGTACCCACTACAATAGCCGATATCGTACAATTATTGCACGATCAGCGCAAACCCTCGGTGCGATGTCCTACGTCGATCGTACGATGCTATGTAAGATAAGTTTACGGGCTACGGGCTTACGATTTTAAAAATTTGTCAAACCCTCACGCTAAACAAAATCGTAGAGGCTACGATGCCCCTAGGGAGTCCATAAAATCGTACGAAAATCGTACATTCAAAGCTTGTCACCGTACGGAGATCGCACGATATGGAAGATACGATGAGTTTACGGGCCCCGTAAAGTCATCGTAGACCAAATGTGACCAAGGCTATTTGGGGAGGGGTAAACAAAATCGTAGGGAGGTTGCAACCTTATGGGGTCATCGTACGATCTCTGTACGATATCGCAAGATATCTGTGAAGAGGCTGAGGAGACTGCAGGGCAACTGCACTGATATCGCACGATCTCTGTACGAGCTGTACGATATCCGTACAGCCTCTGCACCTTCTCGAACTCAAGGGCCCGTACGAGAAATCGCACGAGGCTCGTAGTTAATGTGAACGCAAACCTCGTAGACCGTAACCATCTGCGATGCCACCAGAATCGCACGATACATCGTAGCTAAAGTTATCGTACGGTATCCGCGGTCAAATAAGACTGAGGCCTTACCCTGCGTTTTTAAGTGTACGGAGACATTGCATTCGTCTTATCATGTTTTTGGCTGCGATCTTTTGCATCACAAAGGGGAAAATTCTGTAATTACACGAGTATAAATTGTTGCACTGCATAAATTATTCATGATTTTCGGACGAATTCATGCAGTCCCCGCCACGGGGTGATTTAAATTGGCAGGCTTAATTTCGTGACGATCAGCAGTGTCATGGATACAGGCTTTGTGATCCTTACTCCAAAATGGCCGAAGGGGATTGGGTGATTGTGATGCACTTTTGAGGTCGAGACGTGTATGTCATGGCGAATACCGTTTAAACGGTTTATCATGAATTTCAAGCACTCTGAATCTTAAAGGCAGGACGTCTCAATTTTGATTGTCATTACGTCCAAATGGTATACATGTGATTATATTATGTTAATACATGTATATTTGTAACCTACGATGGAAATGAATAATAAATCAAATCAAATCAAATCAAATCTCTTTTACAGTCCTGGACAAAAGTTTGGAATATGTTTATTTTCTACCAAATGAAGCCAGTGTCTTATATTACGTAATGTGTGTTGTGGAATGGTACCAAGACCTTAATTGCAAGACCCCTGTGATCTGTTCTGTATGGGTGATTGATCATTGATCGTAGACATCTGCACATTAAAATAGTTCTATGCAAAGAAATGAAAATAAAAATATATCAAACTTTTCTCGAGGACTGCACATGCCTAAAAATAACATTGTGTAAAAAAAAGGTATATGAAAGAAAATATCATCCGAGAACCTTTAGGAGAGTATATGAGCTAGAAACTTAAGTTTATTGGAATTATACTGACCGTTAGAGGTTGATTTGCATTATTGTCTCATAGAGACATAACCTTCCTAGCACATAACATACACTAAACGGCCATTGGTTTTTGTGCACTTTTTCAATTTTAGGTAATTAATGATTCCCAGATTTTTCAGACGTGCCCTTCATCAATAGCCTAAGGACATGAGTGAGGTTCAAATGTGCTACGGGAGGGGTGCAAATAAGGTTTCCTGCCTTTAAGCAAAACGTTAGTTGAACTTGACTTTGCCGTTTGAGCGCCAGCTGGCTGCAGCAATGAAAGTTAATTGTCGATTAATATCCAACGAGTAGTTTATAAAATACATCAGTTATTTCTTGAAATGGTACTACAGAAAATGGCTTCGAGGTCTACCCCTTTCTAGTTATATCGATTGGTGAGGAAACTCGAGTCATAGAAAATCGGAGACAATTCTAATACGCGTATATTTCCTGTTCACTGACGCACTTCTGAAAAAAATTATTTATTGATAAAGTATGAAGTATTTTGTCGGTACATCAAATATTCCGTTTTCCATAATGTAACGTAAGGAAATCGAAACGAGGTTAATTATTCAAAATTAAACTACCAGTATATACTAAATTTTAAATTTGTTTTATTTCATACCTGACCAATCTACTGTCCCGTCATGCAGTCCAATCAATCGCTTTCTTCCAGGTGTGATTATTTTTTTTAAATGTAAATACGAAGTGTGTGTGTGTGTGTGTGTGTGTGTGTGTGTGTGTGTGTGTTGTGTGTGTGTGTGTGTGTGTGTGTGTGTGTGTGTGTGTGTGTGTGTGTGTGTGTGTGTGTGTGTGTGTGTGTGTGTGTGTGTGTGTGTGTGGTGTGTTGTGTGTGTGTTGTGTGTGTGTGTGTGTTGTGTGTGTGTTGTGTGTATGTGTGTGTGTGAATGTATGTGTTTTTGCGTTTTGATGTTTGTGGTGTGTTTATGTCCGTCCGTTTCTGTGTACTATGTGCGTTGGAGGAAAAGATGCAAAGATTCAAAGGAATCGATAAAGAATGTTTTCATTTTTTATCTGCGCCAAATGATCCTCTGTGCTACTCTAATAAGGTCTAAAAATGAAGCCCCATAACAAAAATGAGGTTCAAAAGATCTGAGAAGTGATTTTAAAAAGTGATAAATGAACGACCATTCGCCCCCCCCCCCCATGCGCTGCTGTGTAATAAAAGTTTTGTTTGCAAGACATTAATCAATTTGCCAGTATTTGCGTGTTCATATCTGGCCATAGTGACAGTACAACTGTCTTAAGTTTTGTGTTCTACATAGTATATTTATTTCTCCATAAAACACTAAATTGTAAGTCAAGTATTAAAGTTTGACCATTTTTTAATGGGCTTCCAAAATGTTATTAATTGCCCTTAAAGGAGTATTCCATGAGACAGTGTTAAAACAACAAGGGTATAAACAATCACAAATTAAGTATTATACATTAAGTATATGTCTAAAAGTTTGGGGTTTTCACCTTACGCTTAATTGCGCGCTACCAATTTCTCAGAATGAATGTATCCACGCTCATTCAGCCATATATGAGTTTCGTTTGGCAGAAGAGTAGTTCATGTTTCCTGCTCAGATTTTATGCAATCAAATGCACGGTAAACTAAGCACAAGATCTTTTGAAAAAAAAGGTTGTTCACCACTGATATTTGTATAATATTAACCCATATGATATTTTCCTACAAGAGGCGTCATAAATGTATATTAAATAAAAACAGACAAGACATTAAAAAAACCGTCACAGAATGTTGGTCGAGGCATAATAGTACTTAGTACACTATGTGGTACAAATATGTTATAAAAAAAACTGTGTAATTATCTCAGCGTTGTTCAAATGTCAATTTAAGCAACGAATTGCGGAACATTGTGGCTACATTTCAGTGCTTATATTCACAAAGCCGTGAATACTCCCCCACCATTAAGGTATACCCCTGAGATCCCCTCCAGCCCGTCCTCTCCGGGCTAGGGCCGGGGTCATTGTTCGCACTTCCCCGCTATTGTCCGAAGACCACAGCTCCGTGTGACTCTGGTTACGTCTCCTTCATTATCCAACATCCGGGACAAGAGAGTTCCCCATCAAAAAACGATGGATCACTTACATGTATAAATATTGGTCTTTTTTCGTCGTCATGGAAACTGAACAAATGTGATTTTTCACCATCGACATGGGCTCGATGACAGGTATGCCCTTTTTTGCAGCGATGAGCAAACACGATATGAAGTGGCAGGCGGTATTAAATTAACACATTCTCGCTGTCAGTGGCGGTCAGGAATTATTATGGCCCCTACATCTTTTTTTTATTCGTTTTGCCTCTCTGATTTTGTTTGTCAAGACATATTTCCCATCTCTCAAGTTAGTGAGCATGCATCAAAAAGTATTGTTTGCACGAGAATTTATGTAGAAATGTTCAAGATACAAGACATGCCGTTGTGCTATGTTATGCGCAGTGTTCTCTTCAATAGTCCACAGTATTTCATTCGTGTGTTTTTTTAATTAACCCTTCATTAATTCAATCCAGTACCCTCGCATCAGACGGCGTGCCACATACTTCTACTACTTCTGCTATTGCTGCTGATACAACAACAACAACAACAACAACAACTACTACTACTACTACTACTACTACTACTACTACTACTACTACTACTACTACTACTCACAAACACACACACACACACACACACACACACACACACACACACACACACACACACACACACACACACACACCAGCAGCACACAACCACACACCCTCACAACCACGCACACACTTCATTCGCGAGGCACGCATGCATATGCGCACGCGCACACGACACATAACCTTAAACATGGGTATATTGTGGGGGTACCCTATTCTTTTCTCTAAGTTGTGAAGATACTCCCACAACGATATTTTCTTAGTTCCCCACGACAAATAGACAGACTAAAAGCCCATAATTTGTGTTGTATTGTTAACCTCACTCCTACCCAACAAACTAGGCCTACCTGTTGTAAGCCAATACATGCATACAAACACCACACACAACACACACACGACACCAACACACACATGCGCACACACACTAACCACACACACACACACACAACACACACATAACTTCCCACACACACAACACACACTCACACACGAGGTCACACATACTCACGCACAATACACACATCAACATACACAGCACACACTACAGGTTCACACACTCAACAACACACCACACACACACACATACACACACACACACACACGCACACACACACACACGGACGCACGCGAACATGCACAAGCACACACATACACACACACTCACACACAGAAACAAAAACACACGCAGTCACAAAATTATTGTTCATCTTCTATTATTAGGTTCTGTTCCCTGGCTGGCGAGTAAAATAAAATCCTCTATGCACCTTAAACATGAGTTATTGAAATGGATTGTCAGAAAAAAGACATCGCAGAGCATATCTAGCAAGGAACTGATCGTCTACAGAATTCCTGACTCATACCAACTTGACATTTTTTTCTGTTCCTTTGCAGCCACGGCACATCTGAGTCCATTGCGCTAAAACAATATTGCCCACAAGTATAAGACAGTAAACTGGAGTTGCGTGGTTAAATATTATCCACGAAATTGATCCAATTTGACGCAAATAATTATTCGATTATTCAAAATTCTTCGCGTAGCCGTACAAAGATAGAATTGATTCGGATAAAATGATTAGCTCTGACAAAGCCATCAGACAATGTTGACTTTATCAAGTGGTTTCACAAACAGCCTTAACACGCAGTTCCGTATGACACGCAGCGCGAACGCCTCAATAACCCAACATACCAATTGGTCCGGCATCCTTTGACGGATAGTTTAATGGGATTTTCACTTTTTCCCTGATGGGCTCTCTCAAAAAGCAGAGAAAAACATTCCTCCCGTACTATGGAGTAGAATTTTAATTCACAGAATAATATTCATCCTTAATGAAGCTGAACTTGAAACGGAAGTAGTGTTTGTTCACGTTCTCTGTCAGTTTTATTTCTATCCATTTGATCACGTGACTCAGAAGTCAGATCAATCAGCTTCATTTCCCGTTTTTGTTTAGATCATCAGTCATCTACAGTACGCCTTCGGTGTAATTTTACAAGACCACATTTTACGTCAGTTCGGTTGTCCGAGTTAACCCTTCACTACCACAACCCCAAGAAAAATCACGTTCAGTGTCTACAAAGTTTTTGGAGAAAAAAACTGAGAGGATTAAATTAGTGTATGACGATGCTACATGAAACCAGGGGCGGGGCTAGTGAGGGTGAAATCTTAGGGAGAGTGGAAGCTAATAGGGGCGTAAATGTTCAAATACCTAAATCATGAATTACACTGCAAGAAAACCCACGATTTTCTGTACTTAGACAACTTTAGGGAGAGGTCGCCCCCCCCCCCGGCTCTGCCCCTGGAAACAAAACGCATTAAACAAGATTTTTTGTAATAAGACGGATCAAGAGATTTCAAAATGTGACTATAAGAGGTTTTGCGAATTTTGTTCGTAGAGTGCTTTTCGAGTGAGCTATTATTATTATTATTATTATTATTATTATTATTATTATTATTATTATTATTATTATTATTATTATTATTATTATTATTATTATTGTTATTATTATTATTATTATATCGTGAAACTATTCTCGTTTGTTTATCAGATATACACTGTATTAGCAAATTGATAACAATAAAACCTTTACTTTGTTAAAGGTATTGGCTAACATTTACCACAGTTAAAACAATTTCAGCTACATGATTCCCCATAGATGCTACCAGTGTCTTTGATGAGGTCTAAAAATGAAGCCCTGAAAAAAATTGTATTTCAAAATGATTATTTAGTGCTTTAAAAAAGTGAAAATCGTAAGTTGACCAGTTTCACTTGCCCATTTCCACCCATAGACTTATTGTGTGTACACCTAGGCTATTAAAACTCGCCCCGAGTTTTAATTGTTTATTCGCGCATAACTTGCCATTGGCAGTGTAACTTTCCGAACTTTTGTATTCTAGGGTGTTTATTTGTCCATTGGAACACTACTATGTAGCTCAGATATCAAAGTTTGACAATTTTTTAAATTGAAGCTCCACAATGTTAGCCTATCACTTTAAGCCCAATAAAACTATTTCAGAGAAGTAATGATAAAGTCCCCCATATGAAATGTGTTTTCGCCCAAAGAAGAAGCTGCATTATTACTATGAGACACGCCATGTTTCTCAGATCTCAGTTATAAGTTTATATTTTCATCCTCTTGAATGAACATTACTTGTCACGCTAATCTTGACAATTGCATTGGACTTAATTTGAAAATAACATCATTGGGTTTAGTAAAAACCTGGAATACCAAATGAGTTGAAACAAATACCTTTATATACATTTATTCAGGATGGAAGGATTTGTCTGGAATTTGTTTACTTCAGAAGAAACAATTCACCAGTGTTAAATTAATCTCCCACCCCGATATAAATTGATCCCATACAAAGCTAAGGAACAAATTTCACTGTCATAACAGTTTCTGATGAATTTACAACAAAGAGGAAATATATGAACATGACAATTTACCGTTATCCTGTCATTTTCTTCAAAGATTATGATCATGATAAGCACACCGAAAATGAATTCATGAATCAAATAAGCTGTCATTCATAATGTAAATATTCACATTAATCAACACCTCTCATAAAACCTAATTTTAACGGAGATTATTTTCATGAATTGCTCATTTCTGCATCTAGGCCTATGTAGTAATGTATGAGACGAGGAGAGTCAACGTACATTTTCACATCAATAAATAGCTCAACCCAATCCTTTGTGGGGGTGTTTGGATTAGCGTGCAAATCAGTAACACGTTCTTTAAATGGATATAAATATTTGATTTTATACTACGTAACGGAAATTGATTTGAAATTCCGTGTATTTCCATAATTCAATCCGTCTGATCACAAACGTTTCCCATTTCATATAAAGCTAATCAATAACAGTCATTCTCAAAGCGATAACTGGGAGTTCGCTCCAGCACTTTGTCAACAAAATGTTAAAGGGAAACAGCAAGATGGGAAGTTGTCCTTAGTTTGTTACTCAAAGATACCAAAAGCAAGTACTAGGTGTTAAAATTAAGATTTGTCAATTAATAATACAAAAAAATATACTCCAGATTATACAGGCATCGAGTATAGTTGCAGTTGAATAGTGAACATTTATGGTGGAGGTGGTTTGAATGAGATATCAATGTTCAGTTTTATGTAATTCATGATTATTTAAAAAGTTAGGGTTCAGATTTTGCTCAATATCCAGTCCCCTGTACAAAATTGAAACTGTACAGAAATCAAATGGTGTGTGTAAGAGTGTGTGTTCAGTCCCCACACAATAGAAATAGACAATGGCTGCCGGAGACTGCACATTGGAATCTTTGGTATGCCAGTCTCTCATAGACAACGTCCAGGGTAGATAAATGCTTTATTAATATTTATAAGTAGCCTGGCGACTGCTAGACTCTATTCACTAGCCACAGCCATTGTCAATTTCTATTGTGTGGGGACTAGACACACACTCTCACACACACCATTAAATTTCTGTACAGTTTCAATTGTGTACAGGGGGTGGATTTTGAGCAAAATCTGACCCCAACTTTTTTTAAAATAAGCATGAATTTCATAAAACTGAATATTGATATCTTATTCAAACCACCTCCACCATAAATATTCACTATTCAACTACAACTATACTCA
This sequence comes from Eucidaris tribuloides, assembly GCA_001188425.1. Classification (NCBI taxonomy): domain Eukaryota; kingdom Metazoa; phylum Echinodermata; class Echinoidea; order Cidaroida; family Cidaridae; genus Eucidaris; species Eucidaris tribuloides. The sequence continues at coordinate 5,677 of JZLH01S0257104.1, read as the reverse complement.
ATACCAGTCAAATCTGGTGTATAGTTTTTGTGCTATTAAATACTAAAATTGACAAATCTTATTTTTAACTCCTAGTATATTATTTAAAGGTAGTGAATATCATTTGCACACATCCCACAGTACAGTATAACATCACTCATGACCTCAGGCTATTTCTGGAGCAAATGCCTGTAAAATCTGAAGATTATTTATTACCTACAATTTGAAAACTGCTAAAAAAAAACTGCTTGTAATGTATATGTTCTATGCTTGGAATTTCTGCCTCTAAGAGACAATCATTAAAATCAAAGTCTAATGGTCACTATATTTTTCCTCTAAAACCGAGTTTCTCGTTCCCATTCTTTGTTTAAGGTTCTTAGATGGCATATGCCATACATCAATTTATTTATACAACTAATCATTAGCTATGCTAAAGAGACACCCTGCCTTTAAGGTTTCTGCTGTGAAAATTTCATGGTTAAACATTTCCTGTTGTTAAATTATTAATCAGAAACTACTGTGACGGAGACATTGTGTGTAGCTTGATATAGCTTCAATTTCTATCAGGATTATACGTTAATTCAATACTGCTGAATGAATCCTCGTTTCTCATCAAGTCCACAAATTCAAGACAAATCCTTCTAGCCTAAATGTGCACTCTAGCTAATGTATATAATG
>JZLH01S0257070.1:30818-41196 GCA_001188425.1 Eucidaris tribuloides | reverse complement strand
GGAACGTTTCTATAATTGAACTGATAATTGTACTTTACCTACATGGAGCACAATTGTGTTAGATTTCCAACGTCTGCTTCTTAAATTGAGAGGTTTTCTTCTGACGTCTTGAATTGTGGAATGCGTAAACAGATGGGCTGGCGCAGTTGGGAGAGCTTTGGAATATTGTCAGTCTTACAGCTGTGTGTGTGAGACCATTGCCTCGTAATGGGTGTACTGCCAGCTGCCTGGCCATCAAGCTGAATGTTGTGTGTTATGTTGTAGCCATGAATGATTGGGCATGCTTGGGAGAGACCCATAGTGAAGACCGTCGCCTTTTACAATCACTCGCGGTAGCGGTGGTTTGGACCGCAGTTTGCTGCAAGACATTAATTTTGTGGAATGAAACATTTATGTAGTGTACAAAAGCTGTAATTTATTACATTTCAATGGAAAACATCCTTTCAAAAGTTTGAATTTGAGTTTTAAATTTGAATATTAACTTACCGATAATTCGCCTGTCAGTGAAATCTTGGTGGACAACCTTCGGGCGACTTTTGCTTGGTTGACGGGCGCACATGCCGTGCATGCTAGTTCAAGCGTTGGTATCAATGGGGTGTGGGTGCGATTTCTGCCGTGTGCTGTGGATGACCAGTGAGGGTGTCCCGCATTGTAAAAGCAGACGGCCCGGCTACGATTGCGGAGCTATGGGGTAATACAGCATCTTTTGCTCTGTATTACCCCATAGTTCTACGGATGTGATTGGGTGAATTCAGTGCTCAAAATATAAAAACACGGGGGCGGGGGCGATTCCCCTCTTGTAAGCTACAAAATTGTCTCTGTTGGAAAATCCCCCCATGAAATTTACAGCTAAATATATGGAACAACTGCAGAATACTCCACCACCTGACACCAGCTTGTCGTTGGCAGACCAACGTCAACCAAGTGCTGTGTACCTCATGGCATCTAAAACCCTGCCAAAGTCAAAGATGTCATTCGAAGTGACTACTTCATAATCTGTGCCTGCTGCATGCATTAAGAGCATCGAGGAAAGTGTGGTCATTGTTAGCCTTTTAATCACCGCTTTTTGTGAAGGAGAACACAAATCGCGACACACACTTTATTTTGTAAACAAGAAAATAGTGCCAAAGAAAACATCAATGCATGCAAAACAGTTTGTTTTCTTAAAGCCAGGGTAGGCCTATAGTTTTGGTAAATGATAAAAGATACAATTTTTTTGCAATTATGATGTTTAGATAGTACACATATATGATCTAAATTAATGTTCTGAAAATTGCTTGCTCTGAAGCCCTCTCATTTTTGAGAAATTTACACAAAATGTAAAATGTCGGGGGGGGGGGGCAATAGAATACATGTAGCATGTGAAAGATTGACAAAAAAGTTGTCTGATCGACCAAAACTATATACTTAAAGTCCCTTTGTCTCATTTAATAAAGACCCTGGACGATCAAAACATTTCTAATTAATTTTACAGGGCCTTATGATGAGCCAGACTGCTTTTCCTAGCAATAAATCCTTTCAATGAATTTGCCATTTTACTTTTAAAGTGCATATTTGTACTGTTCACTGAATCTACAATTTGAATGCTTGTGATAACTTTGCTTATCTCTTACTCCAGGAACATTATATATTCGAAGAAGAAGTCAACTTCTGAGAGAAAATGCAAAATCTGGGGTAAGAAAATTTCTAGTATTTACATGTATCTGTTCAAAAAATCCTTGTACTGGTGTAAGAATCAATGCTGTGGAAAATGTTGAAAAATGGTGGTAAGTGAGATTATGTCAAACTAACGTTTTGTGTAAATTTCCTGAAATTCAACTTTTCATTAAATCTCAACATGCCAAAGTTGTACAATAATTATGCACCATGCAATACACACAATGTCCGTAGAGTTGTACTTCCGTGCAGGGCAGAAAATAAATTTCCATTTTCAGGGCTACTTTCAAGCCAGATTTAGTGATTTTAGTATGTTATACGTGAGCCCTATGAGGAAAATTGAGGGCTGTTTTACTTTTGTGATTTGAAGGGGGCTATTTTGTTAATTTTGGGGGCTAAATCACCCTCAGCCCCAATGTATTTCCTACACTGTTTCCATGGCATGTTAAGAGTTAATGATATTCCCTACTTCATGTCAGAGTAAATCGCTTTCATTTCCCTCTTTAAACTTTCATAAGTTAATGGGTCATTCCATGTCAAATCATCAAAGAATCTGCCATCATCTCTCAGAACTCAAATATTTTTGCTAACAGCCTCTTAATTAGTGAGATACGGGCTAATGAAAAACGGCCAGAACTCAAATATTTTTGCTAACAGCCTCTTAATTAGTGAGATACGGACTAACACGAATTTGGACTAATTAGCGCGACGTCACAAATTCAAATGGCCATATCTCTAAAAGTATAACACCTAGAGAGCTAGTTTTGGTGTTATTTTAAAGGTATTTTCATGCCCTATAAATATGTCTAGGCAACATTTTCCTACCCTTAACCAGAAAAAAGTTATCACAAAATATAAACTTCAATCGTGAATAAAAAAAAAATATATCCTTTAAATTTCCTCATATTCATCCCAGAGGTACCTTACGATGTCAAGAAGCTTCTACATAAGTTTTGTGATGGGCACTCCAATAGTTTCTGAGATATGAGCAATAATGTACATGTACATATGACATATAGGTTCGAAAATCAGCATTTGTAATGTATTATACATGTACATGTACAATCAATAAGTAAATATAAGTACACAGTGTTCACTAACATGACTTAGGCTTTCAATTTCCTCTTCAATGCAGCAACAGCAGCCCTTCTTTCTTTCTTGGAAATTTATCCTTCCAGTTCAATGTTTCCTGTTAATCCTTCACTCGATTATTTCTACTCCCTTCTATCAATGTTACCTTTTCTTACACATGCGCCTAGAGCACTCTACTGAGTGGATTTGGCGCAATACAAATCGTATGTATTGTTATTATTATTATTCCAGTTGCAGTGGTTGGTTCAACAGTAGTAAGCACATCCTGGTAGTCAATAGTGAGAGGGTCTGATGGTTCTGGACATGTATATGATGGGGATGGTCCATGTGGATGGAGGAACGTAAAGCCCAAGTTTAGTTTTGGGGATGTTTTTTTTATTTGAAAGCTTTATGCCCAATGGTCATATCACACCAATAACAGATTCTGAATATCTTTCGGTTTTTTTTTTAAATTAATTAATGAAAAATCCGGGGGGGGGGGGGGTACCCCGAGAAGATTTTCGACTATATTTTACATTATAGCATCCAAAGGGTTGATAAGGTGTTAAAGTTATCCGAATTATACCTCATTAGAAAGAGCAGAGTCTGCTCTTTCTAATGAGGTATAACTCGGATAACCAGAGTCTGCTCTTTCAGTTGAGGTATAACTCGGATAACCTTAACACCTTATTAACCCTTTGGATGCTATAATGTAAAATATAGTCGAAAATCTCGGGGGTATCCCGTAATCTCGGGGGGTTCAACCCCCCGAGAAGGGAGTAGAAATATAATCAAGTGAAGGATTAACGGGAAACATTGAACTGGAAGGATATATTCTATTTCCAAGAAAGAAACAAGTGCTGCTGTTGCTGCATTGAAGAGGAAATTGAAAGCCTAAGTCATGTTAGTGAACACTATGTACTTGCATTTACTTATTGATTGTACATGTACATGTATAATACATTACAAATGCTGATTTTCGAACCTATATGCTATACGTGCATGTACATTATTGCTCATATCTCAGAAACTATAATTGGAGTGCCCATCACAAAACTTACGTGGAAGCTTCTTGACATCATAATGTACCTCTAGGATGAATTTGAGGAAATTTGAAGGATACATTTTTTTTTTTATTCATGATTGAAGTTTATATTTTGTGATAACTTTTTTCTGGTTGGAGGTAGGAAAATGTTGCCTAGACATATTTATAGGGCATGAAAATACCTTTAAAATGACACCAAAACCAGCTCTCTAGGTGTTATAGTTTTAGAGATATGGCCATTTGAATTCATGACGTCGCGCTAATTAGTCCAAAGTTTGTTAGTCCGTATCTCACTAATTAAGAGGCTGTTAGCAAAAATATTTGAGTTCTGGCCGTTTTTCATGGGTCCCAATTGGTTCCCAAAGTTTTACAAAAATCTGAGAGATGATGGCAGATTCTTTGATGATTTGACATGGAATGACCCTAATGCAAAGTATGTACATCCTATTTTCCCCAAAAAACTTTAGCAAAAGGTAATCAGAGGGTACATGTATGTGACCAGATCTAACAAAGCCAGCCACTTGGTGGCAGATGTCAAAATTCAGATTATTAAAGTATTGGATGGAACTCTTTTCAAGCTATGTTTTGATACAAAGTTCACAAAAATTGAACACTTACGACGAAAGTTCTGACAATATCAATATGTTTATTTTGTGCAGAGTTTAATGTGCATTATTTTTGTTCCTTTGAAGCAATTTTGTATGAAATGTGAATTGCCAACAAGCACCGGGTTTTGCTAGATTTGGTCACATATCACGAACAACCCCGAATTGCAGTAAGAAACAAATACAGGGGAAACTCATAACGAGGACCTAAAAACCATGACAATTACCTTGTTATATCAGGTTCCTCACTATACCAGGGTACAAAAACAAACAAAATATAGAGTTGGGACTTTTAAAAATCACCTTGTTATGAGAGGGTTATCCTATATTCAACCTCTTTAGAACAGGGGTCCACTGTAGTTTATGTTGGAGCTTGTACATGTGATACTTAATCCAGAAAAAAGCTAACATTATTTGTTTTATTTTTTTACAATCAAAACATGAATTTCACCCATAATGAATATTGTTTTGTTAACTACAGCATGACCCCCTCATTCGTAAGCAGTATTTGAAGCAGAGACTACAACTCCTCACAGATCGATATGGTGCTAACATCTCGCTATCAGATCAGAGGTGAATATGCATTTATGAAGTGTCTTAAAATACAAAAGTTTCTTGGTGCTTTAAAGGTAAATGACATGATTTGGAGGTAGTCCTCAACTTGGGGTGAAACTATTCTATAATCAAGTAAACTGTGCGAGGATTCTACTGTGAAAATTTGGTAGTCAAAAGTTGACTCGTTCTAAAGTAACTTCCATATGTATGCCTTGTGATAGACAAATCTGTTATTTAGGGTTCTATGAAATGCATTTTTATTGGGGCTCGAAACAAAATTGGTAGTATGCAGGCCTGAGTCAAAACGTTTACACGACGTTCACACGTTAAAAAGCAAAACGTTTTGCAATTTTGCAATCGTTTAAACCCTTAATTATCAACATATGGGAAGGTATTGTCAAAATATGAGTTACTATGAGTTGTCACCCATTTTTACTGCATTAAATGACTTTTTGACCAAAGTTTTATGACCTCAATTTATGTGAAAATACCAAAGAGCTGTGTTTCCACTTTGCAATCATGTTATCAGAGCTAAGATCTCTTGAAAAAAACCCAACAAACAGACTACCACACACAGACCTATTACCACTACCTGTGTCACTATATGCCTGATGTAATAACTTCAGTGTGAACAAATCCTCTTCTGTTTACAGACATTTTTTTTCTGTCAGTTAGGAGACAAGGTCACAACTTGCTGTCAACAAAACTTTAGTCTATAAACCATACACCACATTGCTATTTACATGTAAGTTAAATTGATGAGATCTGTCGGAAAAAAAGTTGAAAGCACTGCATGTTAATATCAAGTTACCTCCCTATACTTTCAGAGAAAGGACACAAGAAAATTATTACTCCTCAAAACTTGAAATTTTTATTCCATTACATTATACTTCACAATGTTATAGAGTCTGATGATAAGGTTAGTGGTGATATCTGTGTCCTTGCTGATGTGTGTAACCACTCTGTGACAGCTCATATCAATCAAAATGCCCCCTGGTGCATGCTTAAACCTACTCAACTTTTGTCTAGTGTACTTTATTGTTATACTCAATGTAAGAACCCATAAATTACAACTGGGTGTAAACGGTTTAAAAATGATGCCCTGAAAAAAATTGTATTTCAAAATGATTATTTAGTGCTTTAAAAAAGTGAAAATCGTAAGTTGATCGGATTCACCTGCCCATTTTCTCCCATAGACTTACTGTGTGTACACCTAAGCTATTTAAACTCGCCCCGAGTTTTAAAGGCACTGTATAACAATGTTTCCAGTTTAAAAAATCTGAGCCACATGATTCCCCATGCTACTAGTTTCTTTGATACAGTCTAAAAATGAAGCCCTGAAAAAATTGCAGTGTAAAACAATTATTAAGTGCTTTAAAAAAGGGAAAATCATTGAGAAACCATTCCAGCTTTTCTCCATAGACTGCTGTGTTGCAGAATTTCCTATCGCCCGATATAAAATTAATGTGCCAATTTGTATCTGCACATATTGTACTAGTGACAGCATAACTGTCCAAACTTTTGTGTTCTGGGGTGTTTATTTGTCCATTCAAACACTGTCAGATATGTCAGATAGCAAAGTTCGACAATTTTTTAAACGGGTCTTCCACAGTGTTATATAGTGTCTTTAAGTAAACAAATTCAAGATAAATCCTTCCAGCCAGGACATGCACTCCAGTTGGTGTATCCATTGTATGTCTTTCAACCAGTTTGGTTCAAGAGGCAGTTTTGCTAGTCCCAATCATGTCACTGCCCTTTAACCCTAATCAGGCTGGGCTTTTTTGGCTGTGCTATATTGGGGGGGGGATTACGCCCCCCCTGAGATCTCGGCCGTCGACACGGTCGACACACACATCGCCCATCACGTAATCTACAAGACTGTATAGTTAATTACCTGGAATTAATTTCATATCAATTATGCTAATTTATGCGTGAAATCATAATGAAGCTGTAAATCACTAATTATAGCTCCAAACATGCAAATTTTTGGGTCTAGACACTCTTTTTAGTGTTCTTAGCAAATGTACTGGAAAAAAATCCGGAATCAAAATTGATTTCCTATGTATTTTATTGTTTTGCAAATTTCTTATGTATTTCTTTGTTTTTTCGACCTTTTGTTTTCTATTGTTTTTTCGATGAAATTTGTCGGGGACACTTTTGCGATCATAAACAGCACAAAATTAATTAATTTCAACCAGTAATAGTAAAAATAATCATACATTTATGAATTTTGGCTGAAAACACAATTTGTATTGGCAATGTACACAAAATCACGTTTTTGAGCGATTTTTGGGATGACATGCAAGAACAAAATGTTACGTAACTTCAAAACCGCGTACCCGGACGTCGTAAATTTGGTCTCAAAAGATGCGCGAGATTCGAGAGAAAAAAGTCATGAAATGCTGTGGCAACTGCTCCACGCGTTGCCGACAAATTGCGCGAAACGTCGGGGGGGGGGGGGCAGATTCCGCCCCCCAGCCTTTTTAGGGTTACTTAATAATAGCTGGAATTACTGGAAAATGTGAGTTTAAGGAGTGATTTGAATGTGTCAAGAGAAGGAGCTTCACAAATGTGGAAAGGAAGGTGGTTCCAGAACACAGGAACATGAATAGAAAAGGAATGATCGCCATATTTTGTTGTAGTTCGAGGTCCGGGAGACAAATGAAGATAAGCAGTGGAAGAAGAATGGAGACGACTGGTAGAAGAAGATGTTGAAGTGGAACGAAGGGATAAACGGTCCTGAATATACAAAGGAGCTAGGTTGTGGATGGCCTTATAGGTAAGAAGCAGAATTTTAAAGTGGACATGCTGATGGATCTGCAGCCAGCGAAGGGACCAAATGACAGGAGTGACATGTTCAGATTTCTTTAAGTGTAGGTAACTAGTCTAGCAGCAGTGTTCTGTATTTGCTGCTATGTGAGTAAAAAGGAAAACTAAGATCTCAGTTATACTGATAAGGCAATTTCTAACATACTTTTTGTTGATAACCCTAACCCCGACAAAGTCATTCATGATAGTGGCACAATGTAGTGTCTGTCTTGTAATCTGGATGTTGTGGGTTCATACTGTGAAGTCTTTCAGTGTGATTTTTTTTTATCACAATAACCTAATTCTATGTCTGTAATTACATGGAAATAATAAATTTCCCTGTAGATATAGGTGTTGATGGTTGCCCGGCAGAAGGGCCCTATCATATGTTCCTGGCAGAAGGGCCTGCAACTTGAAAACCATTGGCTCTTTTCTCATGAAATCAAAGGAATATGATATTTTTTTCTTCTGTCAGTCTGTTAAGTGCAAATATCAAATAAGGCAATATTTCTCAAGTAAGAGAAAAATTGACTGTTACGGCCCTTTTGCCAGAAACAACTGTTGATATGTGCAGTAACCCTGTACCTTCAATATGACGTAAATGTTGTATGCTTTTACTGGTATTCTGTTCCCCCTTTCCTCTGTTTCACTCTTCAGTGGAAGTCTGTGGAGTCGAAGTCGAAGTGCAAGTATTCGGGGAAGCAGAGGCAACTTAGATGTAAGTCTCTGATAATGCTGTAGTGAAGTTTGATTTGTTGGAATTAGTATGCATGGAATTATAACTAGATAAAATAATGATATCACCTTATCGTAAGACATGAAAAATTATCCTGGAAATAGACTTGCTTGGAATTTAATTTTGAGTTCAACCACATAAAGTTGTTACAGTACAGGGTTGCCATATTTCCCGGTCAGAATCTTATTTCCCACCCAATCGTCCGGGAAATATAAATTTCTCCCATTGACTTTTTACACAAAAACGCAATTTCATATCAGACGGTGTCTGGGAAATATGACAAAAAGTGGAAATATGCCAACCCTGTTACAGTATGCAGCTTTACAGTGCAATTACAGCATTGGCCTAAAAATATCAACATCTTACAAACTAGTTTGTTACAATGGGTCTGAGATAAGGCTGTTAGGGCTTCAAAACATGTACAGTGAAAATTTCCTTCTTATCAGCCAGACGTATAATGTTATGTTCAATGTCACTAATGCTTATCACTTATCTCTTCAGCTTGTCTAAAAAAAAATGTGCAAGTGAAAAGTGCCCCCTTTGGCAGTTAGAAAATACATGTAATTTGCAATGTGATGCCTACATCAAAGTCAAGGGCATAGTCTTAGATTTCAAATACCATTTGTTCTGTTCAATTTGCTTATTCAAATCTTGTTAAATTAACTGTGAAAGGGCAAAATCAATGGTGCCACTTTTACTAGGGAAGAGGGACTGATGCTATCATTGACTGTAGTAAAAGTGGCACAATTGTAATGTTACCTTTTTGTTGTTAACTGAACATATCTCAAGATTAAAACAAGCAAATGGAACAGAACAAAAGGCATTTGAAAGCTGAAAGAATGTGCCCTTGACATTGATGTAAGCATCAGATCACAAAGTATTTTCTAATTGCCAAAAAGAGTGTTTTTCACTTGCATATTTTTTTTTGTGTGTGTGTGTGAGACATGCTGTATATCTTGACAATTTTATTCCAGGCAATTGATGACAGTTTTGGTGATCCTCGGACCCATCGCCGTCAGCACAGCAGAGGGTCTCATAAGTTGGATTTTGCTGCCGCAGAACAAGCCCGATTAGTGCCAACTAAAAATGCTGATGCCAGCAGGTCAGTGTTCCAGTTCTGCTCCTTTAACCCTCTCAGTACCATTGTAACAAAACTCCATGGCCTTTGCATGTGGTACTCCAAGGGTTACCAGAATATAATAAGCCCTGTCCTGTACTAACTTACTTGACATCAAATTTATACAAGTGGTCTTAAAGTGATAGGCTAACATTGTGGAGCGTCAATTTAAAATATTGTCAAACTTTGATATCTGAGCTACATAGTAATGTTCAAATGGACAAATAAACACCCAAGAATACAAAAGTTTGGAAAGTTACACTGCCGATGGCAAGTTATACATGAATAAACAATAAAACTCGGGGTGAGTTTTATTAACCTAGGTGTATACACAGTAAGTCTTTGGGAGGAAATGGGCAAGTGAATCTGGTCAACTTACGATTTTCACTTTTTTAAAGCACTAAATAATCATTTTGAAATACAATTTTTTCAGGGCTTCATTAATAGACCTCATCAAAGACACTGACAGCATGGGGAATCATGCGGCTCAGATTTTTGTAACTGTGGTAAATGTTAGCCAATACCTTTAAAGGCAGATTTGGGGTAATCCTCAACATGGGGTAAAACTATTCTAGAATCAAGTAAAGTATGCAAAGATTCTACGGCGAACATTTTGTAGTCAAAAGTTGACTCATTTTTAAATGTACTACCATCAATATGCCTTATGAGAGAAAAATTTGCTGTGTAGCTTTCTCTCGGGGCTCAAGAGAAATTAAGTACTGGTATGTTCATGCTCGATTCTCCTAAAGTAAAAAAATTCAAGACAAATCCTTCCAGCTGGGAAA
>JZLH01S0257048.1:121112-133401 GCA_001188425.1 Eucidaris tribuloides | reverse complement strand
CAGTAGGTGTGATTCGAAGACGACAGTCCGAAGATCGAACATTATTTGTCTTCGTTTGATATCTCTGGTTGGCGCGCCAATCTAATTTCCATATTTGACTTCGTTGGTCGGTTGGGCACTATTTTATCGGCAATTATTATTCATATTTTGCTTTATTCCGTCACACATCGTGGGTGGGCTAACTACTGCGTTGGTCCGTTGGTCAAATTCTAAATTACGCCAACTGCGTTGGTTCGTTGGTCAAATTCCCTACGCCAACTATGTTGGTTCGTAGGTCAAATTCCCTACGCCAAGTAGATCTACGTTAGGGTGTTTAGGGTTAGGGTACGCCGCGCCCAGACCAGAAACAAATACTCTGATAATCCGTTCGCGGTTTGTTGTTGGTTAGATGCCGCAATGACTCTAAGTTATACTTTATCGCTATCGGCGTTGCAACTCCGTTGGCCGTTGGCCAACAAAATAACAGACTGGTGTGTGGCGGGGTATTCTGCAGTTGTTCCCAAACCTGGACAATAGGGAAATGGGACCCCACAATCTCGGTTCTAAATATGTCCAAAATCCTACCAGTCACCGAGTCACATTCTCCCAACTCGATGCCGATCAATTGTGACGTCAGGACATGACTTCTCGCCATTGTCTAACCCAGGCCAGGGAGCTCCGGAGCGTGTAAAACTAGTTACTAAAAGTACGCAGACATAAAATGGGGTAGAATTGGGGTAGCCATAGTCATGATGGCACCCCAAATTAAAGAAAAATAAAGAAATTATGCACTTACCTCGATTATACGGACGAAGGTCTATCTTGTGACACAATCTTGCCCACATCGATACCCAAACTGGACGCTCAAAAAAGCCGAAACTAATGTTGAGTTCGTTCCCCTGCTTTCAAATTTGAGAACAAAATGGCTGATCGATCGCGAGCTCGCTAGGGCGCACGCGCGCCCTATGGCTCTGCCTGTTATGATTCTCCTTCAATATTCGATGGAAAAGTAAGATCTATTCTAGCCTAATCTGGACATGCTAGATGTAGATCTACATTTGGGACAAAAATATTGTCAAACAACAGGCGGTCACCACCAGGACCACACGCTCCCACGCGTACAAACTTTTACTAGCGGTGCATTTGCGGTGAACACGCACTCTCAGTCTCAGTCTCGGCTATGAATGAAGTTAGCTAACTTAGCAGGTTAGCGTCCAAGTAAAGGCAGTGTGCAACAATGGTCAACGTATCCAGCTTATCTTACATGTAAATACATGGTGTTGAGCATGGATCATTATTGATCTACTACCTCATCCAGAGCTGAGTGAGAGTGCATGTGCATCTTTCATTCATGTCTTTGCCAATTGCACCAGGGGCGGCGGAACATATTTTCATTTGGGGGGGGGCAAAGCCAAAAAAGGGCACTCGTGTGTCAAAAGGGGCATGGCGCACGCACATATTTTCACCGTCAGATTATGTTTTTGATTGAAGTAGCAAATTTTCCGCGGTAATATGTAACTTCAGCCAAATCTTTTTGAAGGGCATTGGCATTGCTGATTATGAAAACATGAAATACATGTAACGTTAGATGTACATGTATATATCTACTCTGCGAGCGAACGGTTTGGGAAAATTGGAAATTTTAAGTTGTAAAATTCGCTTTGTGGTCTATTCTGGTGCTAATTACAACTCAGAAGTGTAGCAAAAATTTTTGAAGGGGAGCAAAATTTTTTGAAGGGGATTTATTATTAAAGCATGAAATAAATATATATCTACTCAGCGAGCGAGCGGTTTGGGAAAATTTGGACATTTCAGGTTGTAAAATTCGCTTTGTGGTCTATTCTGGGGCTAATTACAACTCTACAGTACCCTATCTACACGATATAGCGCATCTAAATATACTTAATGATTATGCAGTCATGCTGTATATTGTTGGATTTTTGGATTGGGATGACAAAAGTAAGAAAAATTTCAAAAATGTTCGACGCACTCCTCGCGCCAAAGTGTAGTATAGAACTTTGCGCGCCGAAAAACATGAAAATTGAATATAGTATTTTCTATATAAATTTAATGGTTTTGTTGTGTCTTGCACTACTTTTAGACATTTCCTTGCATTACGTTTCATGAATTTTTCAAGTTGTCAAAATTATTGGGGGGTGGGCAAATCGATGTTTGCCTCCCCCCCCCCCAAATATTTTCATTTGGGTGGCAACCGCCCCCCTGCCACCCCAGGATCGATGCCCCTGTTGTAGAATACGCAAAGTTCTGTTACAGAAAAAGTGAATTTTTCTTTGTTGAAGAGAATAAAAGGCAACTGTGGGATAGTTCTCTCACGAAGGACACGTTTCATCGCTTGAAAAACACATAAACTGTTATCAAGATAAAAGATGGAGAGGGCCCCATTTTGCCACCCCCGAGGGCACTAAAGTTAGAGGCCAATGCCCCTTTTAGGTTCATAATTTGCCTCTTCATTAATGAACAAAGTTTTCTTTTTATGACGTACCCCGGCAGGGGCAAAAATACATAGAATATAAAAACAACAAAAAGAAGAAAAAAAAATCACCTTTAGTAACGAAAGTGTGTTTATTTAAAAAAAATCACTTAACTTAGTATGAGTAGGGGCCTACAAACCAAAAGAAGGCACATTTAACCCTATTTTAACTGGGCTATTTCAGACCAGGTTTTTACTGGGGGGGGGGTCAATTTGACTGCATGACTGTATAGTAAAATTTTCAAAAAAATAATGTTTTCTATTTTTTAAGTAATTAATTATGCAAATAAGTGTATGAAATTTTGTTTTCGGCTATAACTCACTAAAAACAGATAGTAGAATGCTAATTTTTGGTGAAAATATTAATTTTGACATTTCTAACAATTATCTACAAAAACATTTGCCGAATTGGAATTAATTTCTTATGTATTTTGTTGTTTTGTGAATTTCTTATGTATTTCTTTGTTTTTTCGACCTTTTGTTTTCTATTGTTTTTTCCATGAAATTTATTGGGGACACTTTTGCAATTATAAACAGCATAAAATTCATTTCAATCAGTAAAAGCAAAAATAATCATACATTTATGATTTATGGCTGAAAACACAATTTCCATTGATTTTGCAAAAGGGAATGTTCATGTTCACACTCTCCCCCCCCCCCCACCTTTTCGGAAAATGCCTCCTTTGCTTTGGAGAAGAGGGGTATTCTAAATCTCTGTTTAGAACAGACATGGACTATTCAATTAAATGGTGAGATTTCAGTAGATCTACTGATATTATTTTCTGCCGCTGCAACAAAACTGAAAATTCAGCATCTAATCCGTCTGTTCCAGAGATTTAAAAATCGTTCCTAAAAAAGTTAAATTTTTCGTAAAAAGGGGGGTGTAGGTGTGTCTAATGTCTGAATAACAAGAATACACTGCAGATGTAGACTCGACTTCAAACAAATATTTGTTTTTGGTTTGTTTGTTTTTTACAGGAGTCGCTAGTAAGATGAAAGTGGGAGAGCATAATCAGGGTGTATCTAAGATTTTTTGTGGGTGGGTGGTGATCATTATTTTTTTTTACCTTTGCACAATGGAATATTTCTTTTTTGCTGGGTGAGTCATGATCATAATATTATGAACCTTTTCACAATGAAAAAAAGCGAGATGTGATTAAAATGCTTTTTCATTGGGAGGAAAAGGCCCTCTAAAAAAAAGGTCTGGAAAAAACGTTGACATTAAGATTTTTTTTTTTTTTGGGGGGGGGGGGTTGTCGTACAACCCAACCGCCCCCTGCATCATGGGTGTAAGAGTGGGGCAATCATTGAAAGTACACAGAATCATACTACCGGTAGTTCAAAGATCTTGTCGGTTTTATTGTTAATGTCAATTGTTCTCTCTGTTTGTGTTCTTCATACTCTAGATCATTTCCCGGATTTGCTTGTTGAGCCAGCCATTTTGGCACACCTTGCAAAGCTGTCAAGATGGTATGTTATATTTCATGTTCTTATATTGTTTTCGTGGACTATTGGGAGTGTTCAGGGAAAATTAAATTTCCATTTCAGGGGTTACTTTTCCTGTTTCAGTGCATTCCGGTCTCCGGATACTCAAACCCTCAATTTACAAGGGCTCTTTTGCCATTCCAGGGGCAAAATCGTCCCGCACCTTCATTTATTTTTTCCCAGTGATGTGTTACTTTGTAACTGTAATTATAACCATCTACTCCCGTATAAAAATCCCCAGAACTATACCATTTATCCAGGGTTTGACCGAAATTTCTGATATAATTTTTGGGCTTCTGTAGAAGCCCATCGTCTCTGAGTCTGCAATGTGCTGGGCTTCAGTACAAGCCCGTTGTCCCCAAGGGGTTAAAATCACTATTTTGAATCAATTTTTTATGCCTCCGCAACAAAGTTACAGGAGGCATCATGTTTTGGGGTTGTCCGTCCGTCCATGCGTCCGTCCGTTACTGGTTCTCGTTACCACAATATATTAAGAACGGCGGATCGGATTTCAATGAAACAAGGACCAAGTGAGCTCATTGTCGGGATAATTGTATACACGTCACAGGTCAAGTAGAAACTTTATCGAAATCCACATTAGTTTAGAAAGTAAGACCTTATCTTGAGCGAAGATGCCAAATTTTATCTAAGTTTTAAAGGGGCAATTCCAGGGTCACACAGCTTCACAGCAAGTTGCTGTATACAGCAAACTAATCGGGGAAACACAGCAGTGAAATTCTGAGAAACATTTGAAAAATTTTCATTTAAAGGTTATTAATTTTAATGTCTAAAGGTTATTACACTTGTCACAAATTTTCAATGCCGCTTTGTTCTACAGTATATAGCAACCCTCCATTGTTTTGTACACAAATGTATTTTCATCTGTGTACTGGGTATGTTCAGACTATAAGACTAACATATTTTTACACAATTTCCTACTGTAAAAATGTATCCAGCCTTTAACATTCAAGATAATGAAAATTCAGTGATATTTTGTGTACAAACAAAACCAATGAAAGGTTGCTCGCAGTAAATATCATAGCATTTGTAATTTGTAATGATCTTTGGAAGTTGGAATTTCTAAATAGTCACATCTTCATTCTTATTTGTCCATTTCTTTCTCAAACTTGCTCTAATGTGTTTCTGTGATTTTTCTGCTTCTGTTCACTAATCAACTTGTTTTGAGCCTGTCTTGACCTGTGGTCAATGTTTGCACTCAGACCTTTCAGGCACTGAGG
This sequence comes from Eucidaris tribuloides, assembly GCA_001188425.1. Classification (NCBI taxonomy): domain Eukaryota; kingdom Metazoa; phylum Echinodermata; class Echinoidea; order Cidaroida; family Cidaridae; genus Eucidaris; species Eucidaris tribuloides. Next base: position 128,208 of record JZLH01S0257048.1, on the reverse strand, counting down.
TGATAACTTTGGTTCTTTAATGTCAAGTTTTCCTAATTTATGTAGAAGATATCACAGTTTGAGATGTTTGTTTGAATACCCCAACCCACCCCTCAAAAAGTGTACGTAAAGCTGTTGCACAATTATATTGTATTTTTATATTACCATGTTTTGTATTTCCATTTGTTATTTTGTGTACAGCCTAAAGAAATCATGGAGATCAAGGACTTCCTGCTCACAGCACGCAGGAAAGATGCAAAATGTGAGTAGAACATCGTAGAGTCATCAGTAGTCCTTAACATGACATGTGAATTACTGTGTGTGGTGATGTGCCTGAAGTAAGGTCTGAAGTGTCTTACGTGATTAGCTGCATTTCTCAAGCGTATACACAGTTTATGTCCTTCCCGGTGTCTTCCAACTAGAAATATTACGAGAACAATTGACAATTGCATTGTACATGTAACTCACAATATTGGGTCCAGATCAATGTCAAACAAAAATTTGTAATTTGAGATTTCAAATGCATACTTCAAATGATTTTTATACATGTACTTCTAAGAACCTGTGATATTCTAGTGCAACAAGTATCCTCTCTTGATTGCAAGTCAAATATGATTTCAGAATCATAGGAATAATGGAATCTAATTAATCAGACCAACAATTTAACCTCAACCCAAAACGAAACCCATACAAATGCAACTGATAATATTGGATATCTTCAATTAACTGCTCGTTAACCAAATTGTTAGGTTGCAATTTTCAGTTTCAATAGATCTATGGCATTCCTACCAAACAAATAATCCCATGAATAAAGCAAACCCCAGCAAAAACATTCTTTTCCAAATGACTGATCGTGCATAGAAATTGAAAGATATGCATAATTATCAATGCGTAAACAGTGGCTGTTCAAATGAAGACCTTGATAGAGGAGACAATTGTAAACACAGTTATTGTGATTACAGTAGCACCATTTCTTTTCATCTGTGAATGACTGCATTGAATACTGAAAAAAAAATGTAGTGTAGTGTAATCATTTTATGATTTGGATACAATTAAATTGTGACGTTTAGATTGTAGAATATACTGTTGAAACTCTGACTACTTTCATTCTGTCATATGTCAAAATGTATAGACAATACAGCTTTTGTTTGGGAAAGCTTTTGAATCGTAAAGTTTGGTATTTCTGCATGTCCAACTCCTTGTCATGCAGCATGATTTAATGTTATTGTTTGTAATTTTTTATATTTCTGGAAAATACCTTACCACAACTGCTTTAGTAGAAAGACAGATGATGGGTTTCTCATTGATTGATTGCCCTGATTTTGTTAATTATTATTATTATTGCAAACAGCTGTAAAGATCAAGAAGAACCGAGACAACACCAAGTTCAAGGTTCGATGCAGCAGATACCTCTACACACTTGTCATCAAAAAGGACTCTGAGAAAGCGGAGAAACTCAAACAATCACTTCCTCCTGGTGAGTGTCTGTTGGCAGTGGAATAAGATAAGATATAGCAGACAATTTCATTTACAAGATTGTGCCAAGGAGTTAATAAGCAGGAGGCTAAATCAGAATCAGAAGTGATGGACATGTATTCTTTCATTCTGAAGCATAATGTACTGTGTTCCAACCATATATTTTTGTGTGTTTTTTGCCATACAGTGGGCTGTATATTCTGTGATGCTACCAAAAAGTGTGGCCCCCCCCCAAAAAAAATGACCTTTTTCACTTAGCTTGTCTTGCTGAATGCTAGGTTTTTGTTTTGCTATACTAACAAATTCTTTGACGACAAATCCCAGATTTTCTGAAAGCCTGATGAAAAGTTTGTCAGATCGACAAAAACTATACACTGGCTTTAATAATAACTACGTCTAGTATGTAGAATTAAAAAACAGAACTTTTTTGTAACCTGAATGCATTATATCTGTATAAGCATTTTTTTTTTTCAAATAGCATTTTAAACATTAACTTTAAAACTGTGTAATATGTGAATTAGTTTAATAGATCATCATTACTCAAGTATGTTACAGGGAAATTGCAAGATTGGAAGGAGTCCACAATTTAGGACACAATGCTCCCAGAATCAAGTATTCCGTTTAATGTTTCTCCTGTAAAAAGTTCATAGTCATACATTTCCTCCTCTACAATTATTACTGTTATCAGAAAATGCTGTGATGGTGAAATGTGTTGTGTAGCTTTCTATGGGATCAATTTCTATCATGGCCAGAGATATAATTCAATACCAGTATTAACAAATTTAAGAAAAATCCTTCAAGCCTGGATAAACCCTCTATCCAGTACATCAACTTAGTTGGTTCTAGAGGCATTTTCACTTCTCCAAGTCATGTCACTGACCTTTAATGTTGTGCAGAATTTTGAATGATGTAAGCGTATGATACAGTTCAACAATTCTCTGCTCATCTATTGCAGTGTATATTCTTGCATTCATTTTGTTCTGATAATAACACTCTATTCTGTAATAATACTTATGTCCCTGTCTGTCTCTCTTTCTTTCTTTTATTTTCCATCTTCATACAGGTCTTCAAGTCAAGGAGATCAAGTAGACTGCTCTTCACGTGAAATGATTTCTGTATAATAAATTGTATGGCATAGACACACTCACAAAGTAAAATTGTCAAACCTCGTTTATTGATCCCAGCTTTTAGTGATATGCTTCAGTGTGAGAGTAAGGAATAAGTTCACTCATTTCCAGTTGAACCTTCTTGTCGTCAAAGTGTATCATTCTATAAATCAAAACATAGTTCCAGACATGGGCATCTTTGCAGAGGCCCCATGTGACTATGATATACACGCCTTCTCTCTATACTCATGATAAACTGACCTAAGAAATAATCCCAGGGGAACAAATTTTGTTTAGAACATACCTGTACTCTATTATGCTTCTACATGTTAATCATTGAATCATATGACATGCTGCAAACCACTTACTGTACCATGTGTGGTCTCCAATACATGTATCTTATTTCAGCTGTCTTTCAGTGAGTGATATTTTATTGCAGCTTTCATTGAAAGCCAGTTTTTGTTTGGGTGGTGTGATCATACTACATAACTATTCAAGACCTATTTTTGGATTGAATACGAAAAGGAGTTCATGAAGGGAACCTTCACAGAACAGTTTGATGGTTGATGGGTGAACTTATTCCATAATATTGTTGAAAGATAACAATGATTAGCTTTGAGTGAATTTCATAAATTATGAGAAATGTGGAGTGTTGAGTCTTATTTACAAGTTAAACAGATGCATAATTGTGATTTTGTCCCCAGTCTCCTGTTTTAGCCATGCCATATGTATGATTGGTGTGGCTGGGCACGTGGGCAAGTGGGTGCGATCATACCTAGGAGTCGTGTGGGGTAAAGACAAACTCCAGGATTGTGGAGGTAGAAAATCAGTTCAGAGCAATTCCGTGCTAAAAAAATTGGCCATTTTCACAACATTTTTCAATCTGCTGTCCAAACAAATGAGGAAAGACAATTTGTTTTGTGGTAATTATAAAGTACTAGTGGGTAGCCTTGTCTGAAAAATTGACATACCAACAAAAATTTGTTGTTTATGGGTGGTATTTAGAGGTGAAAATGTCGCGTGTCGTACGGGACATCTCTGCGTTTCCGCTACGACACGCCCGGACCATTTTCACCTCTAATTCACCCATAACAACAAATCGTCTCGCACGTCCGTACGACAAGCCGACTTTTTCACCTCATAATTCACCTTAAACAACAAATTTTTCGCTTGGTTGTCATTTTTTCACAAGGCTTACTCTCTAGTACTTTATAATTACCACAAACAAATTTTTCTTTGCTCCAGCATTCAGCCAAGAGACCAGATAATTTGTCAAAATGTCCCGTACGACACGGCAGGGAATCGCCCTTCATGTATTGTGTTAATTTACATGAAAGTGATGTTGGACCCATCAGTGGGTGTTGTGTGTGGGTGTATATGTGTATGTATGAGTATCTATGTGTGTGTGTGTGTGGTGGGGGGGGGGGGGTTAAGTGTCTCTCTGTGTGTGGGAGGTTAAGTGTCTGTGTGTGTGTATGTGTGTACTCGTATGCTAACATAGTTTGAGGATACAGTTTACACACACCCGCACGAGGAGAAATTGATAATTTCAGGAGCTGCTAAAAAATAAGTGTAATTGGAATTACTGCAAAAGGTATTGTAATACTGTACCATATTTTGAATGATATCAAGGAATCCTCAATTTGCACACTAATTAACCATTATTATGAGGAGCTTCGTTAAATCATTAGATTTAATTTTGTGGGTGTGTGTAATCTCACAACTCAAGGGGGATTGGCGTACATGAGCAACACACATTCACACAAACCCGTGTGCACACCCCAAATTGCACAATCGGTGTGTATGTCGGGGGGGGGGGGGTTCTCATTTTTTTCCCCGACAACCAACAATTCTCGGGAACAATGGTCCCACAACTGCAAACGACACATTTTCAGACTTGATCTGTATACATGTACCTTTGTAGGACAATGGTCGTCTTTAAAGAGGATGCCGTGCAAGGGTGTTTGTGTGTGATGGCCTTTAACACGTAGGGTTAGCCGATTTAATGACATAAAGAAGGAATTCCAACAAATTATTTTTCGAAATCTTTCTTTTAAAAATTCTTGAAAACTAAAGAACAGCCTGGAGAATTTGTCTAATTGGCATAAATTTATCATCATTAGCAAAAGTTTAAGCCACAAGAATATTTTCCATTAAACCATGTAGAGAACGATAGCTAAAAACTAAGTTGGGTTCAATATCATTGCGTAGAGGGCACACGATAGTGCTAATATACAATACAGTGTATACACCAACATCAGTCCCCTGGAAAGGCAGAAGTTTGTGCAAGAATTTGACGATCTTCCACAGTAATTATAAGGCCTCGGCACTGTCATTACATTTCTGCACAAGGTTCGTCAAGTTCTTGCTCAGAGTTCAAAGTAAAGCTGCCTTTAAAAATATTAATGCTGGTGACAGTACTTTCCTTTGCCCTTTGAGCAATGAATAATAACTTATATGCACTAAACCTCTTCAAGTAGCAATAGTGTTTAGTTTTTGTTTTTGTTTTGTACATGGTTTAATTGGAAATGTTCTTGTCTTAAACTTTTGGTAAAATGCTGCCTTCCTTGTAGCAGTTATCAACGTGGGATCCACAGATTTTAAACAAACATAACCCCTGATCTATTACAGTCTGATATTCTAAGGAATTTTGATACTATTGTAGGAAAGCCAACCCACATGTGTTTCGTTTTCTTTTAGTTACAAATATACAAATATATAAAATTGAGGACAATTTTTGGAATGGGGAAAGTTTATGTAGGAAAGCCAACCCACATGTGTTTAGTTTTCTTTTATGTTACCTTATTCATTGCTAAGCTAGCTTTCTCCAACAATGTATTTCAGTGCACCCATCCTTTTGTTATATCAGTTCCTTACAAATGTAGCCATCCGTTAAGTCACTCCACCCGGTTACTATTATGTTAATCACCCTTTCCCCTTGGCTTTCCAGTATACTTTGTCTCTATGTTATGTACTTATGTTACCCTATCCTCATTGGTCATTTTGTAAATAGGATTCTTTTATTTTGATTTGGCTTTCCCATTTCCTTTATTCCAATTGGTTAGGGGATGTTATTTGAGTTTGATTTACATACCATGTGAATAAGTATTTCTTTGAGTTAATTGCCTGGGCAAGATAGCCCATATTTAAGTATTAAAAGTCAGTCTCTACCAGGAATCCATCGAGTTGAGACGTGTCTCTGTTCTGCCTCCGTCTATACATACATTTACCCACATACACTACGCCATCGGCCACTTTACATTATTTACGTGAAAATTGGATCAAACCTGCCAAAATACCACCCAATGAGACATTTTGGCAATGTGTTAGAAAAGGGAGATCACGTATATAAAACTGTAGCATTTCCTTCGTTTTTTAGCACTTCAATGTACTTTATTGATTGTTGTACCATTTTATATTATTTCCGTTATGACACTTTTAGACAGAGTGACAGATTGTACACCATAGGGACCATAGTGGCACGGGGAGGGGGGGGGGGGACTACAAAGGTACATGAATACAGTACTGCATACGCCATATATTTCGCGTCCATATATTTTCGCGATTTTGCTCCAAGACGGGGAATTCGCGAGGGTATATTTTCGCGATTTTATTGTATTTGCATTCACTTTGTACAGAAATGCTTGGAAGTGAAAATTTTCGCGTTCAGTAAGTCGCGAAATTCGCGAAAATGAAACCACCTCGAAATATTCAGCGTAATACGTCCAGTATATTTTCAAAACACAGAAAACCGCAGGGGTTTTGCCATGTAATTTGTGACATTTAGATTTTCGGGACATTTTTACCCCCCCCCCCCGGACAATTTTAACCTGACGCCGCCCCTGGGGCTCACAATGAGGATAAAGTCGGTTGTAAATGATATTGATGATATAACAAGTTTAGAAAACCCATATTTTGCGGTATCGTCCTGCGAGCAATGTGGACGTGTCGTGGCTGAGCGGTAGGTCGCTCGTCTCCCAATCCAAGGGTAGTGGATTCAAGCCCATACTGCCCGGCACGAATGCCCTTCAGCAAGGCATTTTTATCCACACCGCTGCTCTCTACCCAGTTGTATAAATGGGTACCCGGTAGGATGGGAATGTTTATGTTGAATGATAAGCATGTGCGCGCCTGTAAAATGGCGACTGGCTGGAATGCTCCCCAGGGAGTGGAGAGTGAGCAGCGGCGCAAATCCACGCAGGAATTCTATTCAAGTGGAGGGGGGACACCCTATTGTTGTGTCCCCCCCCCACATGAATAGAATTCTTCGTGGATTTGCGCCCATGAGAGTGAGCACTATAAGTGCTGGATTGAATTAATGTACATGTATCCAGTGACTGGGGTAATAAAAATGTGTAAGCGCTATGATACATTGTGGATAGCGCACTATAAGAACCCAGTATTATTATTAATGTGGTACATGTATTAATTTTTCACAAAATCTGGCATCTGTGTCATGGTGCCGCCTAACAGAAACAGAAAACTGAAAGGAGTTTACAATCAAAGAACAACTTTGCCCTCATTTGTGTGTGTGT
>JZLH01S0257048.1:93732-110769 GCA_001188425.1 Eucidaris tribuloides | reverse complement strand
AGAATGGCTCCGAAAACCCCTGAAAGACCGAAACAATTTTTCCAGCAAGATCCCCATAGGACCTTGAAGACAGCTGAAGTGTACTGAGAGACCAATAAGACTATATTGAGAGCTCACTGAAAGATCATCTGGCATACTGCCAGAAATCTTTGAAAGATCAATCAAGACTGCATTACCGAGACCACTGAAAGAAACCTGAAAGACTGACCAAGACCCCAAAGAGAACTCTGAAACTGAAAGACTGATCTCTCGGCAGTCTTTCAGTGATCTCCGGAAAAAAATTGAGAGACTGTCGAAAGATCATGGAAAGACTAAAAGACCTTTGAAAGTTCATTGAGATATACCGCTGAAAGACTGTTGAAAGAACACTTAAAGACTTTTGAACTGTTTCACAAAGTTTTGGAGACCACAGAGACTACGAAGACCACTGGAAGATCTGACAGAATTCGTGAAAGACCTCGGAGATTATTGAAAGTTCATTGAAAGACCATTGAAGCAAGTTTCATGTTCTTTCAGCGGTCTTGCTCTCTGTGGAATGGGGGTTTTAACAACAAAACAAAACAGCTTTATTAATTTTCCTATTAAACCTTAGGCCTACCAACCTTGTGTTTTGCTCCTCTCGTGCAAAGCCATCATTGATAATTGCACCGCTAACGGTCATGACATCACCACCAAAATTCGCGTTCCGTTCTTCTCGTACGAAGCCATCATAATTATGGCACCGCTAACGGTCATGACATCACCACCCAAACTCGCGTTCTGTACTTCTCGTACGAAGCCATCATTGATAATGGCACTGTTAACGCTCATGACATCACCACCCTAGGCATTTCTTTCTTCTCGTACGAAGCCATCATTAATAACTGCACCACCCTAGGCATTTCTTTCTTCTCGTACGAAGCCATCATTAATAACTGCACCATAACAGTCATTACATCACTGTCCAAACTCGCGCTTTGTTCCTCTTGTACGAAGCCATCTTTAATATTGTCATAAACAGGCGTTTCATAGCCACCCAAACTCGTATTTCGTCCACCAGAACTTGCAACTGAACCCGTAGCATACATTGACCTATTCAAACTCCGAGTAGAAAAATTATTGAGTTTGTTTTTGATCTGACGAATCAGCTTGTCATAGTCCTCTTTACTTGATGTGAGTGATTTGTCGATACGTAGCACGAGTTTGCGATTTTCGTCGAACCACTCGCCCGTTGTCTTGATGTAGGATCCTCCGATCGAATGTTCGACCAGATCGGCCCCGAGGAGTTCCTCGTGGAGGGGCATGCGTAGTCCGATGGTGAGGCGGATGATACCGAGGAATATGACGGAGGTTATTCCGGTCCAAGAGGATATCACCAACACGCCGAGGACCTGAATGCCAAGCAAATAAAATCCTCCACCTGCGATTAAGCCTATAGGAGGAATGATGAAACAAATATTATCACTTTGAAACAAGTGTTATCATTTCTAATCATCAAGTTTATTGTAAAGAAAAAGGAATGTACTTAGTAAACCCAGGGTACACAATGATAAGATCGTTTCATTTCTGTCTAGTTGGAGCCGAAGGAGAAATTCTGACGCCATAACGAGATTGACCAATAAATGACAATATGACGTCATGCTCGTCCACGCTAACTCGTGAATATTCATAGCTTATGCTTTGACCAGCCAATTATAACTAATGTACGATAATGGAGGAATTCTCTCCTGGCTGTGCTTGCTTCCTTATGGCTTGCTTCCATGGCAAATGGTGTTGGAAGTTGAGGTTGTCAAATCCCCATTAACTATATTACAGGGACGTGAAGACGTATTTTTGATTGGGTATGGTGAGTGACCTTTCAAATCGCATATGACATGAAGGGTCCAATGACGGATAAAGCTTCAAAGATCATTCAGGTAAATGTGTTCTTTGTTTAAATGAGAATTTGATTTTTATCAGTGTTTTCGTGAAATCCCATTGTCTACAACGTTGCACTGTTTGCATCGGACGCTAGAGTTCGTTGGTTAATGAGACAAAACGTATCAATTGGGGTACCTAGCTAGTAGGCCTACAATAATCCTTACGAGATATGCGACCAACACGGTACGTATTTTTCAGAGATTTAGCATCTGAAGGGGTCACGAATTTTTTCATTTTGCGGCACGTTGGTATCTCACTGGGTCACATTTTAGCTGATCATTTTGGCCATTTTTTCGCTTCGGTTAAAAGATGAGTCGCACAAATAGAGTATTAGGTAAAATGTCATGGGTCCTACTTGAAAATACATCCTGCTCACCCCTTCCACCATGTTCAGTTACCGTGTTCCCTGTTTACTTTGTCTGAGTAAAAAATATTTTAATCGATACTTCTTACCGTTATGTCTGCTTAGCATATCAGTCTCAGCGCTGTAATTATCAATTCGTCCGAATATCCCGACCGACAACAGTCCCCAAATGGCTGGAAAGAAATGAACGGAGACCACGCCCACGGGGTCGTCGATTCGAAGTTTCTGTACCAGCAGTGGGTCTACAAGCACCCCAATGGCGCCCCCTATAGTTCCGATCACGGCAGCTTCCCAGGGTTTTGCCAGAGCACAGTATGCTTCGTCGTCATAAAAGAAAATAAAAATGGAAAAATACATTAACATTGCCAGTAGCAGAGACTTAATGTAACGAGTGGGGAACGAAAACACCGCAGATGAACTACCTAGCTTGCGCGGAGAAAAAACCACAACGATTATACATTTATTCCCATGCATTGATAAAGCTTAAAGCGCAAGTTTAGTTTTGGAGATTTTTCTTTTGTTTGAAAGCTTTATGCCCAAAGGTCATATCGCACCAATAACAGATTCTGAATGTCTTTAGTTTTTTTTAATTAATTAATGCAAAATCTCGGGGGGGGGGACCCCGAGATTTTCGACTATATTTTACATTACAGCATCCAAACGGTTAATAAGGTGTTAAGGTTATTTGAATTATACCTCATCAGAAAGATCAGACTCTGATCTTTTCTGATGAGGTATACTTAAAAGAAATACAACAAAATTTTTGCTTTGGGTGCTTTTCTTCGTGTAAAATCCGCGTTTGGGGTATAAATGAAAAGAATTCTTGCTTTGGGTGGTTTTGTATGTGTTAAATCCGCGTTTAGAATCGCTCTGACAACCTGTTGAAACCCTAGATTTGGGTTATTTTGAATGTCAATGTATACGCATGGTTACAACATTTATACATGGACCCCCCCCCCCGGCTGATTCTCAGACAGTAGTCGCTGCCGCCTGGGCTCGTAGGGCCCAGGCGAGCACAACAGCACCAGAGATCAAGTTAAAGGTGCCTAGTCTTACTCCCAGACATACCAGATTGATCTGCATAATTTATTTAACACGTCTCGACAAATTATAATCAAATCAAAAATTCAAATTTCTTTCAATTCCAGATTAAAAAAATAAACAACAAATACAACAGAAATATGTATATATATATATAAATAATATAATTATATAATATAATAAATATATATATATATATATATATAAATATATATAATAACAAAATACAATACATTATCAAAACAATTTGGAATTGAGAATACTGCATAAAACGTCAGAACGTCTGTCGAGCAGTAATCTATAAAACAAATAATGGAAATATGTTACAATTAAATAAGGAAAATTACACTATACGTTTACACAATTATAAACAGACAGACAACATAACGGTGGAATAAAAACAGATATAATATTTGTATAAACAGAACGAGAAATTCCTCCCAATAGACTACTATTTGAATTTATACATGTATGCAGAATAATTTATGAAGTACATTTTATCAGATGAGTTTTTGATTTCCTTTTAAACGTATTTAGCGATTTGGATTCAATAATATCATTTGGTAGAGTATTCCATAAGTATGGTCCAGAATGTCGAAATGAATGAAAAAAATTGTTTAGTAATATTTCACAGATGATATTGATGTCTATTTCTGGTTTCATAATTGTGTACACTATCATTTAATACAAACATACTTGAAATTGTGTCGGGAATTATATTCAGCCTGATTTTGAAAATCAAATTTGCCATACAGTATTAGTTCAATTGGTATATGTTAAGAATGTTTAAAAATATAAATAGGTTTTGATGGTGCCATAAAATCACTAAAAGTACAAAGTCTTGCAAAGCGTTTTTGGCGTTTAAGCAGACATTCCAATTTAGAAGGGTGGGTATTAGCATAAACAACATTGCAATAATCAAGGTGTAGTAATGTCAATGAATTATACAACATAATTAGAATGTTTTGAGGCAAGATATGACGCAGTTTGCTGATGATACCAATATTCCTAGAAATTTTATGAGATACATTTAAAATATGTTTATTCCAATTTAATTGATCGTCAATGACTACACCTAGAAATTTAGTACTGTTCACTAGTTTTAACTGAGTATTATGTTTAGGTTATTAAGAAAATTATAAGAATTATTTTTCTTTTACAAAAGTAACTAAAATTTGATTTTTCAATATTAATAGCTAATTTGTTTTTACAAAACCAACATACGACTTTTGACAATTCAGTATTTAATATAGTTGACAATTCGGTAGAATTGTTATGGGAAAGGATTAAATTGGTATCATCAGCAAATAGAATGAATTTAAGAAGAATAACATAGACCATTTACATAAAATACATACAATAATGGACCTAATATGGATCCTTGGGGTACACCACATGTGATATGAGCAGGTTGAGATAAAACACAATTAAAAGAAACATATTGTAATCGATCAGCTACATAATTTTTAAGCCACAATAAGGGTAAACCACGAATACCATAATTTTGTAATTTATCTATTAAAAAATCATGATCAATACTATCAAATGCTGTGGTAAGATTTAAAAAGATACCTATTGTGTGGAATTTTTTATTCAATGAAGATATTACGTTATTATGGAGATCAATTAATGCCATATCAGTTGAGATATTTTTCCTAAAATCATATTGACAGGGACTGAAAAATTTATTTATATCTAGATCCACGACTCACCCAGAAAATATGCCCCTGCAGTATGTCCTAACTTGAAAACTACTTCCAATCTTGCCTATTCCCTGTAACGTTGACACGCCCATAATCAGTCAACATTATGAGTTTTCTTACCTGTTATAGACACGAGTGATGCCAGGACACCATTTACTATGTATGTCACGTCAAACGTCCGTTCAAGCGTCACATAGCTAGAGGAAATTCAAAATGAGATGTTTTCAATTGCACCATCAATGTATGGTAAAAAAAAAATCAAGCGTTAATATATAGTTGAGCATAACGAAACTATAAATTAAATTACGTTTTCGTCTTTTCGCTGTTAAAAGGCACTGTATAACAATGTTTCCAGTTTAAAAAAAATCTGAGCTACATCATTCCCCATGCTACCAGAGTCTCTGATATACGGTCCAAAAATGAAGCCCTGAAAGAATTGCCGTTTAAAACGATCATTAAGTGCTGTGAAAAAGTGAAAATCATTGAGAGACCATTCCAGCTTTCCCCCATAGATTGCTGTGTTGGAGAATTTGCTATCGGCTGAGAATTAATAATGTGCCAATTTGTTTCTGCACATATTATACTAGTGGCAGCATAACCGTCCAAACTTTTGTGTTCTAGGGTATTTATTTGTCCGTTGAAACACTGTCAGATATGTCAGATAGCAAAGTTCGACAATTTTTTCAACGGGTCTTCCACAGTGTTATATATTGGTTACGACGATAATCATTGCTCGTTTCTCCACAACTTGTGCGGATAGCCACGAGTACTGGGAACTTTGTCAAAAGAGTGCTGTAATATGAACCTCACGAAACCTTTTAAATATACAACAACAACAACAAAAACTTAGATTTGAATTTTGACCGTGTTCCGAATATACACATTTGGGAACGGCCATAGGGTACAACTCACTCAAGACCATCATTATCTGATTATACGAAAGACTGTGTCAGAGTGCCCTCTCTGGTACAAATCGTCCCAAACTTTCCAGTAAAATAATTTAATCTTGATGAATGTCAGACTGCCTGACGATGACATTATTTTGTTGCAGAACCAGCCGTCCGATGACGAGGGAAACTTAATTCTCTCCTTCCTCTCCTTCCCCTCCTCATTCTTCTCCTTCTGCTGCTGCTACTACTACTACTATTACTACTACTACTGCTACTTCTACTACTACTGCTACTACTACTATTACTACTACTACTACTGCTACTTCTACTACTGCTACTACTACTACTACTACTACTACTACTACTACTATTACTACTACTACTACTACTACTGCTGCTGCTGCTGCTGTTGCTGCTGCTCTCTGCTACTACAAATTATTTTACTACTACTACTATCACCACCACCACTACTACTACTACTACTACTACTACTACTACATGTACTAGAACTACTACTACTACTACTATTGTTACTACTACTACTACTACTACTACTACTACTACTACTATTGTTACTACTACTACTACTACTACATGTACTAGAACTACTACTACTACTACTATTGTTACCACTACTACTACTCCTACAGGCCTACCATTTGATATCGTAGTAGTAGTAGTATAGCAGAAGTAGTAGTACTAATTTTAATAATAATAATAATAATAATAATAATAATAATAATAACTATACTACTACTGCTTCTACTTTTACAATCATACCTCAAGAACACTCCAATAATTCCACCACATATCGAGGCGACGAGAGTTGATACTGCCGATCTAAATACAAAATATGGAGAAATTAAAAAAAAAATCTAAATTCATTGTCGATATACAGCTCCAGAAATTATTTTACACCACTTATCAATTTCCGTAAACATTTTAAATGCTTGAAACAGTAAAACTAATTGAAGATTGTGTCCATGATTTGCACATTCCGAAATGAATTCATCGACCAAATAAGCTAAAATCCCGGGCTAAATTCATTCATAAAATTCAGATAATTCTTCACTTCTCACAAAAGCCCAGGGCTGAAAAACCATGTTTAGTGAAAAAAAGTACTGACTGAATTCAATGTAAAGGTAACTAACTGAATTTGAATTTTATACTGCCGTTAGACTTATTTGACTGCCAGACCTGATTCGCGTAAAAGTAAAAAAGTGAATACTAAATACTTGGTGATCAAAGCTCGCAAGGTAAAAAAAAAAAGACAAATATGAAGTTGGTCAATTACCAAGCAGTCTTTTGCTACGGTCGGACTCTACTAAATTCAACATTAGTAGATATATTTAAATTTATATCCCTCATTGTAAGTTTCTTGAATTCTGGTTGGTCAAAAGTATGTCACATGATCAAAAATAAACACACTATTCTGTGAGTCTAGTTCTGAAAGTACTATAACTTTCGGAGAGGACAATAGTAAAGTACTATGGGACTCTTATCGAGTCCCATAGTACATTAATCTCTCAACAATGAGGGCGCTATACTATTTGCCCCACCCGCGACCGGCAACAGTGGGATCGCGATTTGAGCTTAAAAAGCCGAATAAATCGTGTGTACAAAACACACGTACCGTACGCTATTTTTTTCCGTGCGCGTGAAAGACATTATGCGTGCTACACCCGTATGAAAGTCTGGCAAAGTTTAAGATTAACACTGGGTTAAGCCGCGTTTACGCTATGTTCCCGGCGGCCACGGCAACCACGTTTCAGGCCACCGTGGGCAAAACGGGATGGACGTGAGACCACGCGGGAGGACGGGCTGGGCAAATGTGACAGTTCGTGTTGCCGTGGATGCCGGGCCAGGTTTTCTACCCGTCAAAAAATTTGCCACGGTAGTCACGGTGAGGATGAGAAACCTAGTAGGCCGTAGGAAAACGAGGGGAACGCAATAAAACTCGACAGTACGTTATAGGTCGTAACAGCACTTGGAGGTGTTCCGTAGCGGGTCTTTCTGCGTGGTCTCACGTCCATCCCGTTTTGTTCACGGTGGCCTGAAACGTGGTTGCCGTGGCCGCCGGGAACATAGTGTAAACGCGGCTTTAAATTCGTCGAGTTAGAGTTAGGATCATAGTTAAAATAAGAATGAGGATCAAATTAGTGTTGTATAGGTTTATGAAATTGGTACTCGACTAACTAGAGTATACATTAATGGAATTGTATCCCTATCCGTACTGCAAGAAAAAATATCGCGCACCTGTATGCCGTGCGACGCACACTTACTCGTAGGGGCTACCGTAAGTACATTTCATTTTCCTTTTTTTTTTCTTTGTGTAATTTCCCGGTTAATTCGATGACGGATATAAAACAAATACATGTATATCCTATCCTGAGAGTCTCTGTTTGAAACTATGACACCCTCGGTTACGTTGACTGTTAACTATTTTCCCTCGGGGCTGCGCCCCTCGGGAAAATAGTACAGTCCACGTAACCTCGGGCTCGTCATAGTTTCAACCAGAGACTCTCGTATCAGTATATATTTGTATACTAGTATCTCAAACCTAGATGACCGTTACAAAATACAATTTGAACAATGGCATAATTTCAAATGAGTTATCGTTTATAATTAAAAAACTTTACAGCGTATGAATCCCTAATTTTGAACACTGTATCTTTATTTATATATCTTTGGTTGGATCAAATCTGAAGAAAATTGGTTTGACATGTTAACAAAAACACAACATATTTGCAATTTTAAAAAAAAACTGAGTTACATGTTCTCAGTGTTTCGGACGTAGTGTAAAAAATGGAGCATCGAAAACACTATACTTCAAAATAATCATTTAAGGATGTTTACAAAGTTAAAATTCACGAGTGACTAGTTTTGCCAAACACATTTTCCCTTCAAGTTGTAGTGTTAGAATAAACCGTCTGGTTGACGTTTAATATCAGGGCCTGTTGTTAGTAACGGCAAAATTTCAAAACTTTTGTACTCAGATGTTTATTTATTCATTTGAACATCATTTAAGCTAAAGACTTTTACGGTGCACCATGTGAAAATTTCTTTCTTGAAAATTGGTAGGTCCTTAAAAGGGCTGTTGTGATATAGAGTATGAAGTCCTCAAACGTTTCAGACAGGTTGCTATCCTTCTTCACTCTTGAAGAAGGATAGTCAACCTGTCCGAAACGTCGAGAACTTCACAACAGCCCTTTTAAGGGCTACCAATTTTACAAGAAAGAAATTTTCACATGGTGCACCGTAAAAGTCTTTAGCTTAATTGCTTATCCACACCATGCAAACTACTTCCTAAGGAACATTTGAACATCATTA
The DNA here is from genome assembly GCA_001188425.1 of Eucidaris tribuloides. Classification (NCBI taxonomy): domain Eukaryota; kingdom Metazoa; phylum Echinodermata; class Echinoidea; order Cidaroida; family Cidaridae; genus Eucidaris; species Eucidaris tribuloides. The sequence goes on along the minus strand of JZLH01S0257048.1, from coordinate 101,542 downwards.
TGCAGCCTAGACACTAAACTTCACCAATTTCTTTATTGAGTGTCCCCAATATCAAACAATGCTTTTAGTTTAGGCCAGCAACCTTATTTGTGTTTTACAAAACTATGTCAAACGTACGTTCTTAATGACTCATGTCCGTTTACTTCGCAGCAATCACGGTCATGAATTTTATTCATACAGATAATGCATATCTTTTCAGGTCCGTTTGCATGCAGCATGATTGAAAACTCATTCTGTATTGTCCTTATTTTCTATTCGTATATCGGCATTGATATGCATATTTATCCGTAGTCACGGTTATCGTGGTAGTCACGGTTATCGTTGTATTCACGGTCGTGGTCTTGATCGTTGCTGTACACACTAAAAATTAAGGAGCGTACAAGGTGCAACTTCGCGAAAATAGCTGCAGAGCAATTTCTTCCCCGGTATTCCAGCAAATCTGCACCTTTCACGGCTGAGCGCTCGCCCCACTCCATGTTTGCAAGTTTGCACCTTTTAGGTGCACATTTTGCCTCCTATAGACCACTTTCATAATGTATTCAAATTTATGGATGTATTCTCTTCCGAAGCCTAACGATGAGCTCATTGAGCTGTTTCTTTCATCTAATTCTATGAATACAATTTCAATACTGAAAATGCAACTTGCATATATTATACTATTTTCTATGTCGGACAAGCTCAGACAGGCTTTCAGGTTATCAAGAACAACCTTTGTTTGAAAGGTATGCATGAAATATTACCAAAACGGCCTATAGGTCCAAGTTTGCACCTTAAAAGGATGAAAATAATGCACCTTTGGCTTCAATACAATATATCAATTGAAAATAAACACCTTCACGGCCAGCGTGATGGCCAAGTGGGTAGAGCGTCCGCCTCACTTGCGGAAGGTCGAGGTTTAAGCCCGGGTAGGGTCATATAATACGAATTATAAATATTTTTCAATGTCAATAAATTGTATTATAATCATGATATTGTAAATACTATAGATATCACTCGAATGAACGTAAATTGCGTTCCACACAGTTTGCAAGAAAAATAATACTTTTTGATTTTCTATGGTGCAATCCTGCACCTTTCAAGTGCAACTTTGCACCTTTCAGAAAGGTGCAAAGTTGCACCTGTAAAGGTGCTCCCAGTGTGACATTGGTCTGCACCTTTAAAGGTGCAAAGTTGAACCTATTTTTCTTAGTGTGTTCCTTTGATTTTCATCAACTTTAATTGGTGGTCTGTTGAATATTCTTTCCAAATACTGTAATTATGGTTCACTCGGTCACTCATAATTCAATTAACTTTAATTGCTGGTTTATTGAATGTTCTCTCCATATGGATGGTAACATGTTGACAATGGTACTCATTTTCTACACAAGTCATAGAAATTGTTAATCATAATCGGGTTCAGCATGTTTGGCTCAAAATTAGTCGCCCAGGCTTTATGCGCGTGATATAAATGCACAATAAACACGTTATGCAGGACAAAATTACCCAATACCCAAATATGACTTAGCTGAAGCAACAGGAAGTTACCACATACAGTCTTCAGCAAGGCTTCCACAAAGTAATCACAAGATCACTTTAGCGAACAAATTTGGAAGTTATGGAATGTGTATATAATGCCAACCGAGTGGGTAAGTCTAATTGTCACTTCCCGTTAAAAACATTTCCTATTTCGTCATATTTATGTTTGCCTGCCGTAATATAAAAGCCGTGGCTACACACCTGAACACAGGACTGTTTCAGATGCATCATGCGAAATACGTAAACGGAAAATAGCCTATCTTCACATTAGTTCACCAAGTGACTTCTTACTATAGAAGCATCTTGACACCATAATCATTTGAGTGGACAATGAGTGTTGAGCCGGGCGTTGAGTACTGGTTTTTTCTGTTGAATAAACCGCAACGACTGCTATAAAACAAGGAAGGGGACACAAAGGTATACATGAGGAAAACTAGATTGCATTGTTAACTGGTAAGTACTTGTATTACAACTTAGTTATCACGTAAGGCTCACAAGTATATGTATTTCTTTAATTAGTCTAGTACTAAGATTTAATGATATCATCTCTTTGTCCAAAAATTTCTTTATATTATTTTTATATTTGTGTTTTAGCGGTATGAATATGTATATCTTAATAATAATATTTACAGTTTTATCTTTATATATACACTCCTGCTCATAATTATGGGATATTTTGTTGATATTTAAGTTCTTTCTCCTATATTGTCAAAAATTTCAAGACAAGTGCTTATTTCACAAAAACGCAGTATGTGAAGCAATTTTTGGATTTCATGAGATGACTAAAGTAAAAAAATAAAATAGGTTTGAGCGCATTAACAATTATATATTTTTTTTAAATCCACCGAAATCATGAAAAAGGTATTAAATTAGATTAATTAAAAAACAACACAAAAAACTGATAATTTTTAATCCAATGTTATTTATCATTAAATTAACATCAGAATTGTCTGTTACAAGTGTTATAACTTGCGAAAATGCGAAATTTTCAAATGATCATGAATTATGTTAATTAAATGAAAACATTAGTAAACATGGTATGACGACAAATGTTAAAATGGTCCTTAAGGTCAGAGAAAAACATTCTTGCAAAGAAACGTTTTAATCTATGCAAATAATCCTTAATAACCGTAACGTATGCATATTAGTGCTTAAAACTGTAAAATGCACTGAACATAAGTAAATCAACTTTGACAACCCAAAACAGATGTATTACTTGGTACAACCTATATGTTGTGGAAGGAAAACAAACCGTACATGAAGAAAATATGTGTCTATGTAAATCATGGACTAATGTACATAGTTTATGCAAATTAGGACTAAATTACAGGGTTTTATGATTTTGAATCATTTATACGCAGTAAATTACGATAGTTATGATAATAAAGTTTTAAATGTGGTTAGAGAAAAAATATTCAGGAAAAGGAATGTTATTTCATTTAAGCAAATACCCCCTGATTACCATATATGCATATTAATGTGTAAACGTACAAAATTCCATGAACACTGTAAATACAACTTCATGATCACCCAGATCAGGTGTCTTACTCGGTACAACCTATGTATGAAGGGAGGAAAAAAATATTCATAAACAAACTAAGTATCTGTGCAAATCACTGCATAATTTGCATAAATTATGCAAATTTGAGCAGAGGGTAATTTCCACAGTTTAAACTATTTCCCACCTAAACATCGTGTCACAACTGAAAAAAATGTTCCGTGCTGCATAAGGAGAAAAATTACACAGATCTATGCAACAGTTTGTTGCATATATGACCTTATTTACAGCATGAATTATGCAAATTAGTATTGAAAACAAATTATATTCTCTTGACTTTCATTTTCTGGACAAAATTCGACCTGAATATTGTTTATCCTTCTAGTGAGGTTTTACGGAAAGGAGTCATTGCATTACAAATATCTATATGTAGACCCCTGCCTAATTAGCCTATGATAACTACTTTGCACATATTATGTTAATGGATCATTCAATAAAGGTCGGATGTATATTCGGACACATTTAAAATCGACATCTCCTTTGGTGCAACAACGATGGCTTTTATTCTCCAGTATATCATAAACTTGTAATTTAGGGATGTCATTACACCATGGCAAGAGCAGTCATAAGTTGAAGAATATGAAACACAAGCAAAAACGTGAGGGGTCGGATGTACATGAGTTTGTGTCAAATACTCTATGATGTGTGTAAAGCAGGTAAAATTTTAGTATGGGCCTGCGGGGGGCACTGTCATTACAAGATGCACCATGCGCGTGTATGGACTCTCAAAATTGACCCTAAACAAGTAATTATCTGCCGATCTTGGAATACCCTAAACAAGTACTGTAATTAATAATTATCGGTAATCTCAGAATACCCTAAACAAGTATTCATATTTAAAAAGATACACTTTCAGAGTAAACCTCTTGTCAAAAGTATACCCTTTCTCCTGATTTTGGCGACTTTGATACCCTTTTCACTGTACGAGCGTACATCGTCCGACCGTTAAAAAACAAATTACGCGTTTTTTACACGCGCATTGTGTACACGTTGTAATGACAGTGCCCCCCCCCCCCCCCCGGAGTATGAGTCGAGAGCTAAGGGATTAATCTTGAAAACGGGAGTAAAGAATTTGATAGGCATTGCCCTTTTAAGTTAAAGGTTGATTTTTTGGGGGGGGAGGGTCGGAGGTACATTAGGAAGGGGTCGGACGTAAATTGTGCAAATAAAACCAATCATGTACGTCCGACCCCTTTTAAGGCGCTATTTAATTACTACAACATACACTCCTTCCACTTCCCAGTGTCCTGCTTCAGTTTTTCTCTCTTTGTCTTACTGGACTTGTAGTGTACACATGTTCCTGCAGAAAATATTTATCAAACTTTATTTGACAAGACTTCTAGATATGTAAAGAATAAAATAGTTGTTGCCCGTCTATATCTATGGATGAACTTGTAGTATTTCATCATAATAACTTTAATAACAATCTAAATTTTCAACAATAAACAATAATAAATTGGAACCAAATGTCTGATCAATGTTATTAGGAAAACAAACAATTTTGAGTACATGTAGACCTAATAATTAAAAAAAAAACTTCACAAAATTTGGTTACAAATTGTAATGTTTTGTCAGACACATGAAAGTGTATATTGCACAAGCATTTTAAGGTAATCATGTGTACAAAATTTCGTTTGGATCAGTTAAAAGTGTCACAGTGGTAAATAGTTCTACAAGGTTTCTGCCATCTCTGACCACAGACCAAAAGATGTGACTGTCTGACCGCACACTGACTCATATCCATGTTCAGACTTCATTTGACCGAGGCATACGGTGTACTAATGAGTTGATATGTTAATTTAGTAGTGATTTGAAAAGAATTTCATATCTGAAATGATGTTACAAAATTTTATTAGTTGAATATGAAATAGACTCGATATAATTGACTTGACTAGACTGAATTTGACAAAACAGAATTTGCCTTGCTTTGGAATTGGGCTTCCAAGGCTTTAATCTACTTAAGACCTTAGCCCATGAAAGGAGAATGGGCTGAACATTCATATCAGAATAGTTAGTGAGCATATCCATTTCCTGTACAAAGAGGATTGAGGGACTGATAGAAAATGGAGTTTCAGCATTTTAGTATTTTGATATTGGAAAACCAACAGAACTAGCGTTTGCTTGAAACAGATTAACCCTAAAAAGACTGGGCTGTATGTACTTTGATTGCAGTCAGCTAATGAATGGGTTACCACCACCAATGAAAGCAGCACACATGTCCCTTGCAACATATCTACAAGTCTACAACAAGTACTTCAATAGAATTATTATAATACAAATTTATCCATAATGTTTGACCTGTAAAGAAGCTCACTGTAAATTTGATCATTTTGTGTAGAAACCTTCTTTTGATTCAATTAATTTCTTTTCATTAGAAGAAATGCTAAGTTCAAGTTTTTCCTAATGTATTTCTTTGTTTACCCAATTTCTTTTGTATCTCTTTCTGGGGTTTTTTCTTTTGTTATCGTTGTTTTTTCTAAAGCAACATTTATTGCAGGCTTTTTTGCAACCATAGTTGGCACAAATTATTCAATCAATCAATAAATAACAGTCATAAAAATGAAAAATAATCATCTTTGTATGAATTACATAAAGGGAGTTGTCGTTGTTTGGTTTATGGCGTTTGCATTCGTGGATGAATACAATTCCCATTGTAGTTATACTTAAATCACCAAAAATGAGCTTGGGGGTGGGACATTGTTGTACAAAAATCAACATGGCAATAGTATACATATTTCTCCGAAATTTGGTTTCAAAAGGTCACAAAATTGTACGGTAATATCACTGTGCTTTTCAAAATGTAATTATTGAGCAATTTGCCTTATGTACGGAATCTGAATTGTTAATTACACGAACACACAAAATACTCATAAATTTCAATATCATCGAATATCTAATTTGCATCATTTATGTAAATTGAGAATTGATTTGCATATCCACATAATTTCTTCCTGAAGGATTTTCTTTGCATCCCTTAATAGTAATTATTGCAAAAGAACAATAAGTATTTCTGCATGAATACCATCCTCCAAACCGATTAATTTGCATAATTTGTGTAAACAAGGCAGTGATTTACGGAGACAAATACTTTCGTCATGCATGGTTTTCTTTTCCTTCATCCACCTAAAGGTTGTATCAAGTCATGCATTTGTATTTGGTGAATACAGTTGTCCAAACATTGATCACGGGATTTTGTACTTTTATAAATTTATATTTATGGTAATTAGAAGTTATTTGCATAGGCAAAGTTTCTTTGTATGAATATTTTACTTTAACATTGTTTTACACAATCTAATATCTTTATATCACAATGCAATGCATATAAATAGTTCAAAATTTTAATACTAATTTGCATAATTTATGTAGATTAATAATTATATACATGGATACCCCAATTATTTTATCACAGTTTTCTTTCCCTTCTTCCACAGAAGAGTTGTTTGGGTTGAACATATATTTTTAATGAATTTTCTTCAATATAGACCAAAAATATGCCAATTTATGCAAATAACTGGCTTATTGGAAACAGAGTGTCTCTTTGAATGAATCTTTTTCTTTTGACCCAGGAACATTTGTGCCAAGTGGGACATTTGTACTAAAAAATGCAGCGTTCAACCTCTTAACAAGTCAACTACTTGGTTCAGTATCAGATAAGCCAGCATTTGTATAACACAGATCATTTACACAAGAGATAAAATTAGTTAATTGATTAATTAATTGATTGATTGATTGATTGATTGATTGATTGATTGATTGATTGATTGATTGATTGGTTGCAGATTTATTGATTTACACTAATCTATGTCTTTATTGTTTATTTATTTACTCATTAATGATTTGATATTACCTTTCCCTTATCATTTTTTGTTAAATATGTTTATCCCTTGTTTTATTTCATTGTTCTTTGATACGCAGTGACGTACCATCATGGCAGTTAATCTAGAGCAAGCGGTAACTCAGAATATGGAATGCTCAATCTGCTTTGATAATTTCAACGAACCCAAACTGCTGGCCTGCTCACATACATTCTGCAAAGATTGTTTAGCTCGCCTCTCCAACTCTCAGCAAAAAGGCAGTAAGTTATCGTGCCCGGTATGCCGCAAGATCACTGATGTCAAAGACGGAGACGTGTCAAAATTGCAAACAAATATACATTTGAAATCCCTGGTCGAAGATGTCATGAACGCACAGCGATCGAGCGGGAACGCAAATTTGCACCGTTTGCGACTCGGATCATAAACCGTTGGCTGAAACGTACTGTCTGGAATGCGAGGAGTAGTCATGTGTGCCTCGTGTTCCGAGGCTCATGCCAAATGGAAGATACACAAAGGTCACAAAATTATAACCGTAACAGATATACGACGTGGCAAATCAACAATCAAAAATAGACGTAAATGTAAAACGCACGCAGTTGAAGATAAAGAATTTTATTGTATCGATTGCAATAAATACATCTGCTTTCGATGTCGGATACTAGAACATGATAAATTCAATCATGACGTTGTAGACTCCGGGGAGCATGACAGGAGACATAAGGAAGACATAGAATCTCTGCAGCAGCGAGCTGAAATCAAGGAAACGGCGATTGTTGAATATATCAATACTGTTCGAGAAGAGCGAGGTAAATTGAAAACCTTGCTAATACAACAAACCACGCAAATCGACCACGCGTATGAGGAATCCATGCAGCAGTTGAAACAAAGCCGGGACAAGCTTTCAAAGCAATGTAAAGACTAT
>JZLH01S0257048.1:77663-93332 GCA_001188425.1 Eucidaris tribuloides | reverse complement strand
AATTCATCGAACAAATCAGCTAAAATCCCGGCTAAATCATCATAAATTCAGATATTCTTACACTTCTCACAAAAGGCCCAGGCTGAAAAACCATGGGTTAGTGAAAATAGTCTGACCTGAATTCAAGTAAAGGTAACTAATGAATTTGAATTTTATACTGCCGTTAGACTTATTTGCTGCCAGACCTGATTCGCGTAAAAGTAAAAAGTGAATACTAAATACTGGTGATCCAAGCTCGAGGGTAAAAAAAAAAAGAACAAAATATGAAGTGGTCAATTACCAGCAGTCTTTTGTACGTCGGACTCTACTAAATTCAACATTAGTAGATATATTAATTTATATCCCTCATGGAGTTTCTTGAATTTCTGGTTGGTCAAAAGTATTCAACTGATCACAATAAACACACTATTCTGTGAGTCTAGCTTCTGAAAAGTACTATAACGTTCGGAGAGGACAATAGTAAAGTACATGGACTCTTATCGGTCCCATAGTACATTTAATTACTCAACAATGACGGGCGCTATACTATTGCCGCACCCGCGACCGGGCAACAGATGGCGATCGCGATTTTTGAGCTTTTAAAAGCGAATAATCGTGTGTACAAAACACACGTACCGTACGCTAATTTTTTCCGTGCGCATGTGAAAGACATTATGCGTGCCTACACCCGTAGAAAGGTCTGGCCAAAGTTTAAGATTAACACTGGGTTAAGCCGGTTTACGCTATGTCCCGGCGGCCAGGCAACCACGTTCCAGGCCACCGTGGGCAAACGGGCATGGCGTGAGGACCACGCGGTGAGACGGGTGGGCAAATTGTGACAGTTCGTGGTTGCGTGGAGCCGCCGGCCAGGTTTCTACCCGTCAAAAAATTTGCCACGCGGTGAGTCACGGTGAGGATGAAAACCTAGTAGGCCGTTAGGAAACGAGGGGAACGCAATAAAACTCGACAGTACGTTATAGGTCGTAACGCAACTTGGAGGTGTTCCGTAAGCGGCGTCTTTCTGGCGTGGTCGCACGTCCATCCGCCGTTTTGTCACGGTGGCTGAAACGTTGTGGTATGCCGTGGCCGCTGGGGACATAGTGGTAACGCGGGCTTTAAATCGTCGATGTTAGAGTTGGATCATAGTTAAAATAAGAATGAGGATCAAATTAGTGTGTATAGGTTTATGAAATGTGTACTCGACTAACTAGATTATACATTAATGGAATTATTATCCCTATCCGTACTGCAGAAAAATATCCGCCGCACCTGTATGCCGTGCGACGCACACTTACTCGTAGGGGCTACCGTAGTTACATTTCATTTTCCTTTTTTTTTCTTTGTGTAATTCCCGTTAATTCGATTGACGGAAATAAAACAAATACATGTATATCTATCTGAGAGTCGTCTGTTTGAACCTTGACACCTCGGTTACGTGGACTGTTAAACTATTTTCCCTCGGGGCTCGCCCCTCGGGAAATAGTACAGTCCTAACCTCGGGGCTCGTCATAGTTTCAACCAGAGACTCTTCGTATCAAGTATTACATTTGTATACTAGTATCTCAGACCTAGATGACCCGTTACAAAATACAATTTGAACAATGGCATTAATTTCAATATGAGTGTATGTTTATGAATAAAAACTTTTACAGCGTTACTGAATTCCCTAATTGAACACTGTTCTTTTATTTTATATATCTTTGGTTGGATCAAATCTGAAGAAAAATTGGTTTGACATGTTAAACAAAAAACACAACATATTTGCAATTTTAAAAAAAACTGAGTTACAGTTCTTCAGTGTTCGGACTAGTGCTTAAAAAATGGAGCACGAAAACACTATACTTCAAAATAATCATTTTAAGGATGGTTTACAAAGTTAAAATTCACTGAGCGACTAGTTTGCCAAACACTTTTCCCTTTCAAGTTGTAGTGTTAGAATTAACCGTCTGTTGAACGTATAATATCAGGGCCTGTTTTTAGTAACGGCAAATGGTCAAAACTTTGTTGTTTATACTCAGCATGTTTATTTATTCATGTTGAACATCATTTAAGCTAAAGACTTTTACGGGTGCACCATGTGAAAAATTCTTTCTTGTAAAATTGGTAGCCTTAAAAGGGCTGGTTTGTGATATAGAGTATGAAGTCTCAACGTTTCAGACAGGTTGCCTATCCTTCTTCGACTTTGAAGAAGGATAGTGCAACCTGTCCGAAAACGTCGAGAACTTACAACAGCCCTTTTAAGGGCCTACCAATTTTACAAAGAAAGCAAAATTTTTCACATGGTGCACCGTAAAAGTCTTTTAGCTTTAATTGCTTATCCACACCATGCAACTACTTCCAAGGGGAAAAAACAAATTTTGAACATATTATGCAGCCTAGACACTAAACTTCACCAATTTCTTTATTGGAGTGTCCCCAATATCAAACAATGCTTTTAGTTTTAGCGCAGCAACCTTATTTTGTGTTTTACCAAAACTAATGTCAAACGTACGTTCGCTTAAAGACTCATGTCGTTTTACTTCGCAGCAATCACGGTCCATGAATTTTATTCATACAGATAATGCATATCTTTTCAGGTCCGTTTGCATGCAGCATGATTGAAAACTCATTCTGTATTGCTTCCTTATTTTTCTATCGATATATCCGCATTGATATGCATATTTATCCGTAGCACGGTTATCGTTGGTAGTCACGCGTTATCGTTGTATTCACGTCGTGGTCTTGATCGTTCTGTACACACTAAAAATTAAGGAGCGTACAAGCGTGGCAACTTCGCGAAAATAGCTGCAGAGCATTTCTTCCCCGGTATTCCAGCAAATCTGCACCTTTCACGGCTGAGCGCTCGCCCCACTCCATGCTTGCAAGTTTTTGCACCTTTTAGGTGACCATTTGCTCCATATAGACCATGTTCATATTGTATTCAATTTATGGAATTGAATTCTCTTCGAAGCCTAACGATGAGCTCATTGGCTGTTTCTTCATCATTCTATGAAATACAATGTTCAATACTGAAATGCAACTTGCATATATTATTACTATTTTCGTTATGTCCGACAAGCTCAGACAGGCTTTCAGGTTTCAAGAACAACGTTTGTTGAAAGGTATGCGATGAAAATATTACCAAAACGGCCCTATGAGGTCCAAGTTTGCACCTTAAAAGGCGATGAAAATAATCTGCACCTTTGGTTTTTTTTATTCAAATACAAATATCAATTGAAAATAAACCCTTCACGGCCAGCCGTGATGGCCAAGGGGTACTAGCAGCGTCCGCCTCACTTGCGGTTAAGTTCGAGGTTATAAGCCCGAGTAGGGGTCATATAATACGAATTATAAATATTTTTCCATGTCAATAAATGCTATTATCAATCATATATTGTAAATTACTATAGATATCACTCGAATGAACGTAAATATGCGTTCACACAGGTTTGCAGAAATAAGTACTTTTGATTTTATGGTGCAATCCTCGCACCTTTCAAGTGCAACTTTCGCACCTTCAGAAGGTTGCAAGTTGCCCAACCTTGTAAAGGTGCTCCAGTGTGACATTGCGTCTGCACCTTTAAAGCGCTGCAAAGTTGAACCTATTTTCTTAGTGTGTTCCTTTGATTTTCATCAACTTATAATGGTGGCGTCTGTTGGAACTATTCTTTCCAAATCACTGTAATTATTGGTTTCACTCGGTCACTCAATAAATTCATTAACTTTAATTCTGGTTTATTGAATGTTCTCTCCATATGGATTGGTAACATGCTTGACAATGGCTACTCATTTTCTACACAAGTCATAGAAATTGTTAAATCATAATCGCGGTTCAGCATTTGGCACTCAAAATTAGTCGCCCAGGCTTTATGCGCGTGATATAAATGCACAATAAACACGTTATGCCACGGCCAAAATTACCCAATCCCAAATATGACCTTAGCTGAAGCAAACAGGAAGTTACCACCTGACAGTCTTCAAGCAAGCGCCCACAAAGTAATCACAAGGATCACTTTAGCGAACAAATTTGGAAGTTATGGAACTGTGTATTATAATGCCAACCGAGTGCGGTAGTCTAATTGCTCACTTCCCGTTAAACATTTCCTATGTTCGTCATATTTATGTTTGCCTGCCGTAATATAAAAGCCGTGGCTACACACCTGAAACACAGGACTGTTTCAGCATGCAGTCATGCGAATACGTAAACGCGAGAATAAGCCTATCTTCCATTAGCTTCACCAAGTGACTTTTCTTACTATTAGAAGCATCTTGACACCCATAATTCTATTTGAGTGCAATGAGTGTTGAGCGGGCGTGGTAGTACTGGTTTTTCTGTTGATAAACCGCAACGACCTGCTAGTAAACAAGGAAGAGGCGACACAAAGGTATACATGAGGAAACTAGATTGCCATTCGTTAACTGTAAGTACTTGGATTACACTTAGTTATCAGTAAGGCTCACAAGATAGTTATTTCTTTAATTAGCTAGTACTAAGATTTAATGAATATCATCTCTGTTGTCCAAAAATTCTTTATATTATTTTATATTTGTGTTTTAGCGGTATGAATATGTATATGCTTAATATAATATTACAGGTTTTATCTTTATAATTACACTCCTGGTCTAATTATGGGATATTTTGTTTGATATTTAAGTTCTTTCTCCTATATTGTCAAAATTCACAGACAAGTGCTTATTTCACAAAAACGCAGTATGTGTGAAGAATTTTTGGATTTCATGAGGATGACTAAAGTAAAAAATAAACTAGGTTTTGAGCGCCATTAACAATGTATATATTTTTTTTAAATCCACCGAAATCATGAAAAAGGTGTATTAAATTAGATTAATTAAAAACAACACAAAAACTGATAATTTGTTAATCCAATGTTATTATCATTAAATAACATCAGAGATCTGTTACAAGTGTTATAACTTGCGAATGCGAAATTTCAAATGATCATGAATTATGTTAATGAAATGAAAACATAGTAAACATGGTATGACGACAAATGTTAAAAATGTGTCTTAAGGTCAGAGAAACTTTGCCAAAGAAACCGTTTTAATCTATGCAAATAATCTTAATGAACCGTAGTATGCATATTAGTGCTTTAAAACTGTAAAATGCAATGACATACAGTAATTCACTTTGAACAACCCAAAACACGGATGTATTACTTGGTGACAACCTTATATGTTGTGGAAGGAAAACAAACCGTACATGAAAATATGTGTCTAGTGTAAATCATGGACTATGTACATAGTTATGCAAATTAGGAGTAATTACAGGTTTTATTGATTTTGAATCATTTATACGCAGTAAATTACCGAATAGTTAATGATAATAATAGTGTATTAAATGTGAGTTAAGAGAAAAATTCAGGAAAAGGAATGTATTTCATTTACATGCAAATACCCCAGTGATTACCATATATGCATTTAATGTGTAAACGTACAAAATTCTCTATGAACACTGTAAATACAACTTCCATGATCACCCAGACAGGTGCTTACTCGCGTACAACCTATGTATGAAGGGAGGAAAAAATATTGCATAAACAAACTAAGATTGGCAAATCACTGGAATCATTTGCGATAATTATGCAAATATTGAGCAGAGAGGTAATTTCCACAGTTTAAACTATTCTCCACCTAAAACATCGTGTTCACACTGAAAAAATGTTCCGTGCCTGCATAAGGAGAAAAATTACACAGTCTATGCACAGTTTGTTTGCCATTATATGACTATATTTACAGCATGAATTATGCCAATTAGTATGAAAACAAAATTATATTCTCTTGACTTTCATTTCTGGACAAATTCGACCTTGAATATCTGTTTATCCTTCTAGTGAGGTTTTACGGAAGGAGTCATTGCATTACAAATAATCTATATGTAGACCACCTGCCTAATGAGCTCATGATAATACTTTGCACATATTTATGTCTACATGGATCATTCAATAAAGGTCGGATGTAATATTCGGACACATTTAAAAATCGACTTCCGTTTGGTGCCAACAACGATGGCTTTTATTCTCCAGTATATCTAAACTTGTAATTTTAGGCGATGTCATACACCATGGCAAGAGCAGTCATAAGTTGAAGAATATGAAAGGCACACCGCAAAAAACGTGAGGGGTCGGATGTACATGAGTTTCGTGTCCAATACTACATGATGTTGTAAAGCAGGTAAAATATTTAGTATGGCGCTGCGGGGCGCGCACTTCATTTTACAAGATTGCACATCGCGCGTGTATGGACTCTCAAAATTGCACCCTAAACAAGTAATTATCTGACGATCTTTGGGAATACCCTAAACCAAGTACTGTAATTTAATAATTATCGGTAATCTCAGAATACCCTAAACAAGATGATTCATATATTAAAAGATACAACTTTCAGAGTAAACTCTTGGTCAAAAGTATACCTTTCTCCTGATTATGGCGACGTTGATACCCTTTTCCACTGTACGAGGTAGACATCGTCCGACCGTTAAAAAAAAAATACGCGCTTTACACGGCGGCATTGTGTACACGGTTGATTAATGACCAGTGCCCCCCCCCCCCCCCCGTGAGTATGAGTCGAGAGCTAAGGGATTAATCTTGAAACGAAGTAAGAATTTGATAGGCATTGCCCCTTTTTAAGTTAAAGGTTGATTGTTTTTGGGGGGGGAGGGTTCGGAGGTACATCAAGAGGGGTCGGACGTAAATCGTGCAAATAAAACCAATCATATACGATCCGACCCCTTTAAGGCGCTATTTAATTACTACAACATACACTTCCTTCACTTCCAGTGTCCTGCCCATCAGTTTTTCTCTCTTTGTCTTACGAACTTGTAGTTACACATGATTCCTGCAGAAAATATTTATCAAAACTTTATTTGACAAGACTTCTAGATATGTAAAGAAAATAGTTGTGGCCGTCTATATCTATGGATGAACTTGTAGTATTTATCATAATAACTTTATAACAATCTGAAATTTTCAACATAAACAATATTAATTGGAACCAAATGTTCTGATCCAATGTTATTAGGAAAACAACAATTGTTGAGTACATGGTAGACCTAATAATTTAAAAAAAAAAATTTCGCACAAATTTGGTTACAAATTGTAATGTTTTGTCAGGACACTGAAAGTGTATATTGACAAGCATTTTAAGGGTAATCATGTGCTACAAAATTTCGTTTGGCATCAGCTTTAAAGCTGTTCACAGTGGTAATAGTTCTACAAGTTTCTGCCATCTCTGACCACAGACAAAAGATGTGACTGCTGTGACCGCACACTGACTCATATCCATGTTCAGACTTCATTGGACCGAGGCATACGGCTGTCTAATGAGTTGATATGGTTAAGTTGAGTAGTGATTGAAGAATTTCATATCTGAAATTTATGTTACAATTTGCATTAGTCTGAATATGAAATAGATCGATATATGACTGGGACTAGACTGAATTTGACAAAACAGAATTTGCCCTTGCTTTGGTGAATTGGGCTTCCCAAGGCTTTAATCATGACTTAAGACCTCTAGCCATGAAAGGAAAGAATGGGCTGAACATGTCATATCAGCAAGATAGTGAGCAATATCTATTTCCTGACAAGAGGATTGAGGGACTGATAGAAAATGGACGTTTTCAGCATTTTAGTATTTTGATATTGGAAAACCAACAAACTAGCGTCTTTGCTTGAAACAGATTAACACCTCAAAAAAGACTGGGCTGTAGTATGTACTTTGATTTGCAGTCAGCTAATGAATGGTTACCACCACATGAAAGCAGCACACATGTCCCTTCAACATATCTACAAGTCTTACACACACCTTTAGTTACTTTATCAATAGAAAATTTTGTTCAATTAATTTCTTTTCATAGAAGAAATGTAAGTTCGAGTTTTTCCTAATGTATTTTTTAGTTTACCAATTTCTTGTTGTACTCTTCTGGGTTTTTTTCTTTTGCTTATCGATTGTTGCTTTTGTCTAAGCAACATTATTGCGAGGCTTTTTTTGCAACCATAGTGGCACAAATTATTCAATCAATACAATTAAATAACAGTCATAAAAATGAAAAATAGTCATCTTCGTATGAATTACATAAAGGAGTGTGTCGTTGTTTGTTTACGCGTTTGCATTCGTGGTGAATACAATTCCCTTGTAGTCTAGTTATACTTAAAAATCACCAAAAAATGAGCTTGGGTGGTGGACATTGTTGTACAAAAATCAAACATGCAATAGTATACTATTTCTCGAATTTGGTTTCAAAAGGTCACAAATTGTACAGGTAATATGCACTGTGCTTTTCAAAATGTAATTGATTGAGCAATTTGCCTTATGTACGGAATTCTGAAGTTCGTATAATTACACGACACACACAAAATATCATAAATTTCAATATTATCGAATATCCTAATGTTTTGCATCATTATGGTAAATGAAATTATTTGCATATCCACATAATTTCTTCCTTGGAAGGAATTATTCATTTGCATCCTTGAATAGTATTATTGCAAAAGAACATCAAGTATTCTGCCATGAATACCATCCTCCAACCGATTAATTTTGCATATTGTGTAAAAGGCTAGTGATTTACGGAGACAAATACTTTGCGTCAGCATGGGTTTTCTTTTCCTTCACTTCCCCTAAAGGTTGTATCAAGTCATGGCATTTGATTGGCTGAATACAGTTTGTCCAAACATTGATCACGGGATTTGTACTTTTATAAATTTATATTTATCGGTAATTAGAAGTTATTTGCTAGCGCCCAACGTTTTCTAGTATGAATATTTTACTTTCAACATGTTTTACACAATCTAATATCTTTAGTATCACCAATGCATGATATAAATAGTTCAAAATTTTAATCACTAATTGCGCAAATTTATGTAGATTTAATAATGTATATACATGGTACCCCAATTATTATTATGCACAGTGTTCGGCTTCCCCTTCTATCCAACAGACAGAGTTGTTTGGGTGTTGAACATATATTTTAATGAATTTTCTTCAATATAGACCAAAAATATGCCAATTTATTGCAATAACTGCTTATTGGAAAACAGAGCCGAGTGTCTCTTTGAATGGAATCTTTTCTGTTGGACCAGAAACATTTTGTGCCAAGTGGGACATTGTACGTAAAATGCAGCGATTCAACCTGTCTTAACAAGTCAACTACTTGGTTTCAGTTTCAGAGTAAGCCAGCTTTGTAGTAACACAGATCATTTACACAAGAGTAATAATTAGTTAATGTGAATTAATATTGATTGGTTGATGGAGTGATTGACTATTGAATGATTGATTGATTGATTGATTGGCTTGCAGGGATTTATTGAATTTACACTAAATCTATGTCTTTAGTTGTTTATTTATTTAACTCGATTAATGATTGGATGATTACCTTTCTTATCATTTTTTCGTTAAGATGTTTATCCCCTTGATTTTATTGATTTTTGTTTTTTTCCTTCCTGATACGGCCAGTGACGTACGCCATCCATGGCGCTCTAATTAGAGCAAGCCGGTTAACTCAGAATATGGAATGCTCATCCTGCTGTTTTGATAATTTCAACGGGAAGACCCAAACTTGCTGGCCTGTCTACATACATTCTGCAAAGATTGTTTTACGCTGCGCCTCTCCAACTCTCCCGCAAGAAAGGCAGTACATTATCGTGACCCAGTACTGCCGCAGACTTACTGATGTCAAAGACGGGAGACGTGGTCAAAAATTTGCTGCAAACAAATAACATTTGAAATGCCGGGTCGAAGATGTCTATGAACGCACGAGCGATCGAGCGGGAAGCGCACGAAATTTGGCACCGTTTGCGGATCGGCATCATAAACCGTTACGGACTGAAAGCGTTACTGTCGTGGAATGCGAGGGTGTCGATGTGTGCCTCGTGTTCCGAGGCTCATCGCAAATCGCGAAGATACACAAGGTCACAAAATTATACCGTAACAGAATATACGCACCGTGGCCAAATGCAGACAATCAAAAATAGAGCGTAAATGTCTTAAAACGCACGCAGTTTGAGGATAAACGAATTATTATCGAATTGCAATAAATACATCTGCTTTCGTGTCGCGTACTAGAACATGATAAATTCAATCATGACGTTGTAGACTCCGGGGGAGAGCATGACAGGAGAAATAGGAGAATAGAATCTCTGCAGCAGCGAGCTGAAATCAAGAGAAACGGGACGATTGTTGAATATTTATCAATACTGCTTCGAGGCGAGGGTAAATTATGAAAACCTTGCTAATACAACAAACACGCAATCGAGCACGCGTTATGAGGAAATCACTGCAGCCCAGTTGGAAAACAAAGCCGGGACAAGCTTTCAAAGCAATGTTAAAGACTATGTTCAGAAACTAGAGAGTAAGCTGGAAAGTTTGGAAGATGAAAGCTATAAACTAATTACCAGTATAAGAAGTGCTAGTGAATTAGTCAGTAACGGTATGAAGGCAACGCAAGAAGGTCAAGCCTTGACTGTACATAAAACATTATATCATGAATTGCAGGGGATACTGTCTAAAGATGAGCCAGACTGCTCACTGCTATGGGAGATAGCTGGGTGTGCAGAATGGATGGAGTTTAAACGAAATAACACGGAACTAAACTTGGGCATTGTAGAGACGAAGGGTTGGAGGATTAGGCAGGATATGGCTCTGTCCAAGAGAGGTACATGTATTATGAATGTCATGACTCTCATGCCAGATGGTAGCAGTGGCGGATCCAAGGGGGCACAGGGGGCACATGCCCCCCAGCCAAAAAAAGGAGAGAAACAAAATGAGGGAAAGGAGAAGAAAAAAGAGGAAGGGAAAAAGAAAGAAGAGGAGAAGAAAAAAGAGGGAAAGAAGAAGAAAAGAGAGAGAAAGAAGAAGAAAACAGAGGAAGGGAAAAGAAAGAAGAG
The DNA here is from genome assembly GCA_001188425.1 of Eucidaris tribuloides. Taxonomy (NCBI): domain Eukaryota; kingdom Metazoa; phylum Echinodermata; class Echinoidea; order Cidaroida; family Cidaridae; genus Eucidaris; species Eucidaris tribuloides. The sequence continues at coordinate 82,476 of JZLH01S0257048.1, read as the reverse complement.
GAGGAGAAGAAAAAAGAGGGAAAGAAGAAGAAACAAGAGAGAAAGAAGAAGAAAAAGGAGGAAGGGGAAAAGAAAGAGGGAAAGAAGGGAAAAAAGAGGGAAAGAAGAAGAAAAAAGAGAGAAAGAAGAAGAAAAGAGGGAAAGAAGAAAAAAGAGGAAAAGAAGAAGAAAAAAGGGAAGAAAAATAAGAATGAAAAAAAGAAGATAAATGAGCCGGTTTTCTTCTTTGTAATTATATTTATATTGGGGGGAGGGTCAAGATGTGTTTGCCCCAATATTTTCACGGGGAGGGGGAGGGCAAAAATAAGAAAAATGTCAAAATGTTCGGCGCGCTCTGCGCGCAGAATATTATGCAATTGCCTTGTGCTGATTTTTGAACATATCCTTTTTCAATTTGTCATTTTTATTTTGTGGGGGGGTGCAAATCAATATGTTTGCCCAAATATTTTCATTGGCGTAGGTAATAAAGTGCGCAAAATTGCAATGTAGGCTAGCAATTTGAGGGCAACTTTGTTACTTAAATGGTTTGGTAGCGCTTGTGCTGCTTTTTAAACATTGACTTTTTTCAATATTCATTATTTTTGGGGGTGGGGTTGGGGCAGAACATTTTGTTTCCCCAATAGTCATTGACGTGTTGTTAATGAATTTGTCGGCTTTTTTGGGGGGCGCAAACCAATATGTGTGCCCCAATGTTTTCTTTGTCGTGGTAATAAAATGCCAAAATTTTCGGCGCGCTCCGCGCGCAAAATTGCAATGTAAGGTAGCAAGTTTGGGGCAAACGCGCCGCAAAATTGAATATTGTGTCCGTTTTAAGGTTTTGTAGTGCCTTACGCTGCTTTTGAAACATTCATTTTTCAATTTGTATTTTTCTTTTTTAGGGGGGGTAGCAGATCAATTTGTTTGCCCAAAAATTTTATTGGCGTGGTAATTATAAATTGTAAGTTTTTTTGATAAATAGCAATGTAGGCTAGCAATTTTGTTTATGTTTTTCGATTTCAAACACATTTATTGTCTTCATTTCTTGTAGACAAATTGCACAAATATACACTGTAAGTAAAAAAAAATAATCAGTAGGCCTATTAATATTTTCCGGCAAAGCGAGCGGAAAAAAATTGAATATTGAGTTTAAGTTTAAAACCTGTTCAAGTCTAGACATGAGATATTACGTCGCGATCGAGGTCTATGGGAAATGCTTGATAAAGAAAATCCAACCGTTTTGAACGTGTTAAGGGTTTTGCAGTGCCTTGGGTTGCATTTTAAACGTAATTATTGTATTACGTGTTAAGAATTTTCAAGTTGTCATTTTTTTTTTGGGGGGGGGGCAGAATATGTTTCTCTGCCAATATTTTCACGGGCGTGGCGACAGTCTCGCCCGCCTCGCGAGGATCGAAGCCTCGGAACGCATATAAGTAAAAAGGCATGAAGCTTCATGTAGGAATTTCTGTAATTCTTGACTTGAAGTTTACTGTTCAAGGTCAGACACCAATAATGAAATGAAATAAATAGAATAAAATAAAAAGAAGCAAAATTGGTACATTTTGAACGTGGAAATTCAAAAAAATTTCTTACACTGGAACCCGGCCCTGCATTATTTATATCTAAGCCTAAACGGGTTTTTTTTTTTTACTGCAACATGACATTTTTAAATCCAATGGCAAGTTTTCACTAATAGAGGGGTCTCATTGTAGCCAATTTATCAACAGATTCTACATTTACATGGAGGACGATCCGTCTCACGTCCTCCCCACGTAAGATTTGGCTACTTCCTTCAGCATAAATATGCAATTGCTTCAGAATATACCTAAAAATATTTTTAAAGTTAAAAACGCAAGTTTTTCGTATTCTGGGAGCCCATCCCAGACACCCTCAACGCTGTATTTTTTTTTAATTAGCCAATATTACAAATTGAAAATGTATGAAATATTCGGATTAATTTGTTTCTAAAGGGAGACAAAATGTAGATTTCCTCACACTGGGAGAGGGAAACCCACTCCCAGACCCAGTAGCGTAGCCGGGGTGGGGGAGAACGATGAGGGCGTTTGCCCCCCCCCCCCCAAGATTTGGCAGGTGAAAAAGGTGATATGAAGCTGGCCTTCATTTTTTGATTTTGTCTTTTTTTTTCTTCCTGTTGGAATATCTACCGCAATACTGGCGTCAGTGTTGTAGGACTCGAGACCGGACTCGGAGCTTAGGACTCGGACTCAGACTCGGACTCGGATACTTGGGACTCGGACATGGGCTGGACTCGGCCGAGTCCCAATAGGTTTTGCAAAAATGGAGCATTCTCCATGCTTTGATGCAGTTTTCCACTTGTTCCACATCATCCTGTATAATTTTCTTACACCTATCCTGTTTCTCTTGAGTAGAAATGTATAATTCTATATTTAATGCAAGCTCTAGCTGTGTCTTACAGGACAGGAGCACTAAAAAGAGTGTGCCTCATTTCTAACATGGTGTGTTTATTCAACAAATAGAACTGTTTTGAACAAATTTGAACTGAGTCTAGAACAGAGCAATTGAACTATATCACTGAACCATAAAGGGCACTTTAACTATTTGCTATAGAGAAAAAATATATATAATACAAATGTTTGTAATCAATCATGCATTTCATAGTTTTATATTAAGTATTTAAGGAGTAGTAGTTTATTAATTCCAGATGACTTAAGTGCACCTGACAACTCCCCTGGAAGACAAATCCCCCTGAAGACAACTCCCCCAGAGGACGGCTACCCTTCGAGAACAGCTTCTCCCGGAGACGACTCCAGGGAGGACAACTCTCCCGAGATGACTATCGCCTGACAACTCCCCAGCGGTCGACTCCCACTTGATAACTCCTTCGCAAAACAGCTCCCCATAAGAACTTCTCCCCCAAGGACAACTCCCCGGTACGACTCCAACCTGACAACATCCCCCAGAGAACAGCCCTCCCATGGTAACTCCCCCCCCCGACAACTTTCCCAAGAAAAGACAACTCTCACCTGAGAACTCCCCCGGGGACGACTCCCACCTGACAACTCCCCCGCAGACGACTCCCACTTGATAACTCCCCGCAAAAACCACTCCCCCAAGGACACCTCCCCGAGAGATGACTCCCATCTGACGACATCCCCCAGAGAACAGCCCCGCCCCACCCCTGATCAATTTCCCCAAGGAAGGATAACTCCCCCAAAGGACATCTTCTCACTAGGACAACTCCCACTGACAACATCCCCCAAAAAACAGCCCCCAAGACAACTCGCCCAAAGACGACTCCCACCGGACAACTCCCTTGAAGAACAGCTCCCCCTAGAGTAACAACTACTCCCCACAGGATAACTTCGCCAAAGGACAACTCTGCCGAGGACAACTCGCCAGGGAAGACTCCCACATGACAACTCCTCCAAAGGAAACTCTCCCAGTGATGACTCCCGCTTGACAACTTCTCACAGAACAGCTCCCCCTCGAACAACGCCCCAAGGCAGGGGCGGCGGAACGTATTTTGTTTGGGGGGGGGGCAAAGCCCCAAAAGGGCACTTTTGTGTCAAAAGGGGCATTGGGAGCACGCACATATTTTCACCATCAGATTACGTTTTTGATTGAAGTAGCTAATTTTTCCGCGCTAATATGTAACTTAAGCCCAATCTTTTTGAAGGGCATGCTGATTATGAAAACATGAAATATATATTTACTCCGCAAGCGAGCGTAGCGAGCGAGCGGTTTGGGAAATTTGGACATTTTAGGTAGTAAAATTCGCTTTTGTGGTCTATTCTGGCGCTTATTACCACTCCCAATTTTTTGAAGTGTAACAAAACATTTTTGAGGGGAATGAAGATTTGAATGCAGAAAAAGCACGATAAAATATAATATAATGATATAATAAATAACAAAAGAAGATCTCCTCAGGAACGAAAACGGTAGAATTAAAAACGGTGGTGGTTGTTTTCAAAAAAGGGTGCGACATGTTGCATTTTGAAAAGTGGGATTTTTTTCGCTATCCGAAATTTGGGGGGGGGGGCAAAGTGCCCCCTCGCCTCCCCCCCCGGTCGCCGGGCCCTGCTGCCAAGGACAATCTCCCCAAAGGACAACTCCACCTGAAAATCCCCGAAGATAATTTATGCTCAGAAGGATAAACCGCACGCTGAAAAACCTTCCGCATAGAATAATCATTCCCAGAATAACCCCCCTAGCGGTCATCTTCACCGCCAAGGGACACTCCCCTGGATGACTCCACATGACAACCCCCCGGACAATCAACTGAGGACAACTCTCATAGTCTGGCGATGTTTTGCAGTTTAAAAAAAATATAATTGTCTCTGTCAAAGACTTGTCGTGGGAGGTTTGTTCTTCAGGTGGTTTTTATGCTTCAATTCGACGCTTTTTATCGAATAATTTCTGGTTCATCCTTGTCAATATTACACAATAGGCCTACACTATGGATCGGAATCGGAACTCGATTGATAAGGATGCGGGACTTCGATCGCTGGACTCGACTCGAAACCATTGACTACGGACTCGACCGACTCGATACCCCGACTTGACTACAAACACTGACTGGCGTACTGCTGGGGGTGGGCCTTGGGTGGCTAAGCCTCCCCCATAAATTTAAACATGGCTTATTTCAATGTTCATTAGTGTATTCGTTTAATGTCGATGATAAATATTCCACTGAAATATGTATTTACCATGCCTAAAGCCGTCCTTTTTCTATCGTATGTTCCAAAAGTTTCCTACCGTGGAGGGAGTAATCCCTCCCACAGACCCTCTCCCGTTTCGCGCATAGACTACTTCATGTAAATCTTTCTTAAAAATGACTACAATCTCAACTTTAATC
>JZLH01S0257048.1:23565-48537 GCA_001188425.1 Eucidaris tribuloides | reverse complement strand
CAAACTTATTTCAAATTCCGGCCTAATTTCCGGGGCGGCTTTACTGGATATTGTCGCCCCCGAAACCATGATTTTTCAAAATTTCCAGGGCGCTTTTCTTCCTTTCGGGGGCGAAATCGCCCGCCGCCCCCGTGTATTTTTTTCCCTGGTGTATACACTCCTGCTCATAATTATGGAATATTTTTTTGATACTTAAGTTCTTTCTTCTATATCGTCCAAAAATTTTCAAGATAAGTGTTTATTTTATAAAAATGCAGTATGTGAAGCAATTTTGGATTTCATGAGATGACTAAAGTAAAAACTAAAATACATTTGAGCGAAATAACAATTATATATTTATTTTTTTTAAAAATCCACCAAAAATCATGAAAAAGTATTTAATTAAAGTAATAAAAAAAACAACAACACAGAAAACTGATAAATTTTGATCTAATGTCATTTATGACTAAATTAACGTCAGAATAGTGTCTGTTACAAATCTAATAACGCGCATAACAACCACGTGACTCAACAACAACAACAACACCGCCATTTATAAACACAGGTTTTATTGTCAAGTCGGACGCGACAAAATACTCAAAATTCCTGAAATACTTAGATTATAATTGTTTCACCTGGTGCGAAAGAATATTAATCCCAGACGTTCCGTTCACGGAAAAATTGCAACTTCTAAAATGTTTTTTAAGTATTCCATAATTATGAGCATGAGTGTACTTGACATTTGGCAAAAAAGGAACAATGAAAGTTTCTTGTGTATGTTTCTAAAAACTATTATTTGATGTCATCTACTGCAATAGTACACTGTAAATCACATGCTTTTGAATGTTCCATCTTTTGAGAAATTTATAAGAATTTTGCTCAAGGAAATGAACATATTGTTAGTGCAGATCATGTAGAGATTTCAATATGTATGTCATTGTCAACAATTTTGCGTAGGGTTGATGTTCTCTGATGTCTTGGGCTGACACTATCAAATTGAAAGATTGGTCAAATATTTGTCTGAAGAATCAAAACTGTACTGTGGCTTTAACCGGAATGTGATTTAAACAGAAATCAATTTCTGAATCACACAAATGCCAAACTCTTAAACTATATCTTGAATTTTTAATAATTATATATGCTGAGATGGGTTTTCCTTAACTAGAAGGTTTTGTCTTGATCAGCGATCCAGAATTTTGGTCTGAAATGATCTACAATGCGGCCCAATCCGTGAAGATGACTGACGCCAAGGGTGGCATAAAGTGCCCCATTAAGGCCATCAACCTGCTGAAAGCACATGGTCGTAGTTCTAAGGAGAGTGTGCTGGTCAACGGATATGCCCTCAATTGCACAGTTGCCTCACAAGGTAAGAGGATTGTCAGTTTGATGCAACCTTTATTGGCAAACAGTTGCAACAAGAACAACAAGAACAATCCATTCTTGTATAATATGTCATAACGTTATTGAGCTAACTTGGGTTTACTTAATCGTAGTACATGGTATTTGATCAGCAGAGATGCTGTTTTGCAGCCAGGCTGTGCAATATTAATACAAAAAAAGGAACAAATGTATCAAGCAATTATAAAACAACACAACGTGAGAATAATACAATGAGACAATAAATCATAATAATTGACATTACAAAACTATTACATAGTCACTGAAACTAAATCTAAATTTAAAAAAAAAATTGACCGAAAAAGAAAAAAGAGATAAAAAGGAAAGGCGAAAAATATTACGAAGATATGAACATATTATGATTACCAAAATGATAAAATCAAAGTCTAAATCAAAAAACACAATAAATCTAAAAAGTGAAATACAGGATTCATAAAGGTCACAGAATTTGTAGAAAGTTAGGGAATGCAAAAGTGTTCTTTTCAGAAGCAAAGAGTCAGGGAAATTCGGGGAATTCAACAATTCTTGTGGAAAGTCAGGGAAACTCATTTATTGAAGATATTTTCAAAATGACCTTTGATTGGGAGCTTGCACGTATTCCGATGATATGTTTTTCACATGCTTTCAAAATGTAAAATGTTTATGAAAATTTACACTTTTCTGCTCTGGAAAGTCATGAAAATCAGGGAATTTAAACATTGTGTAAGTGCAAGAATCCTGAAAATAGCTGAAAACATTGTAGTGTGTATGCTCCTCGCTTGTCTTCATCACAGCTATGCCAAAGCGCATCTCAGGAGCAAAGATCGCCTGCCTAGACTTCAGCTTACAGAAGGCTAAGATGCATCTCGGTGTTCATGTCATCGTGGAAGATCCAGAAAAACTGGATGCCATCCGACAGAGGTGAGTGTGTCCCACTGGTACCATTGTTCACAGTTGGTACCATTGTTCAAAGCTGGTACCTTTGTTAAAGCTGGTACCTTTGTTCAAAGCTGGTACCTTTGTTCAAAGCTGGTACCTTTGTTCAAAGCTGGTACCATTTTTCACAGCTGGTACCATTGTTTATAGCTGGTACCATTGTTCATTTCTGGTATCATTATTTACATCTGGTATTGTTCAAGGTTCACATCTGAAACCATTATTTTATATCTGGATCCGCAATTAAACTAGCACTGCTGGTACAGTTCTGCATAACCAGCACAATTGTTCATATTTGGTAGCATGGTTGACATACATCACTTACCGTTAAGATTTAGTGCCAGGTCTGATTGAGTGTTTATACATGACTAGTAGGAATTTATATTTCTTATCCTAACCCTCTCTGTGATATATCCATGAGGAATAGTTTATCAGAGTGTGCCAATCTTATTAAATAAACTTTTTGCTGATTATTTTCAATTTTGTTGTGTGGACCAGTGTCAGGACTGATTGAATATCCCATAAATAACAAGGATATCTGAATAGACATCAATATTTTGTCGCAACACCTACATATATGCTTGTTGTTTCTCCTAGTGTCATACTAAAATAACTATTGCCAAACAACCATCTCCCAAACACAACAGCAGTCACAAACAAAACAAAACAATAAAACCAAACAACTACATTAAAGGTAAATGACATGATCGGGGGTAGTCCTCAACTTGGGCTGAAACTACTCTAGAATCAAGTAAACTATGCCAGGATTATCCTGTGAAAATCTTGTAGTCAAACATTGACTCATTCTAGAATAACTAATGTCTATTGTCCCTCGTGGCAGGCAAACCTGCTGTGTGGCTTTTTATGGGACTTATTCTTATCATCCCGGAAAAAAGTAAAATACTAGTATGTTCATGCTTGATTCTCCTTAAGTAAACAAATTACAGACAAATCCTTCCAGCTGGGTGATCCACTCCAGCTAATGTATAGTTGGTATACATTTCAACTCATTTGGTTCTTGAGGCATTTTCAAGTGTTCCCAATGATGTCACTAACCTTTAAAAGAGCAAAATTAATGTTAAAATGATTAGTGTGCAGCAAAACTTGACAACCATATGACAATACAATCAGCTGCTTTGAAAGGAAATTGAGTAATTGTCTCTAGGTATTGATGAAATGAATACCACAAACTATTTCTTCTCGTACAGGGAGGCTGATATCACCAAAGAACGTATCCAGAAAATCCTAGATGCTGGGGCTAATGTCATCCTGACCACAGGTGGCATTGATGATCTCTGTCTCAAGTACTTTGTAGAAGCAGGTGCCATGGCCGTCAGGAGATGCAAGAAGCAGGATTTGAAGAGGATAGCAAAGGCCACTGGAGGTGGGTCTTTACAGGAAATGTTTAGTATTGGTTTGTGGTGAAAATTATAATTTTCTCCATTTATATTATTGTGATAAACTGATATGATCTATCATTGCAATGAAATTGTAAACTCTGAAACACTATTTTCGAGGAAATCAGCCCCAAGTATAGTTTTGGTAAATGGTAAAAACTGAACTTCTTTGCATAAAAAGTTTGTAATTATGATTTTAGATAGACCTATATGATCTATCAATGCCCTGAAAATTGTTTGTTCTGAAACTCTCCCATTTTTGAGAAATTATTTAAAATGTATAATGTCAAGGGGGGGGGGGACCCCCAACATTTCCCATAGGTAATGTACATACTGCTACATGTTCTCCAATAATTCACACATAACTGTTTGTCACTATTAACAAATTCAGTAGGTTTGTTGTTGTTTTCTAACGTCTGGGGTGCTGACAATAGAATATTTTGTGAACCCTTGATGAAAAAGTTGTCCGATCGATAAAAACTATAATTGGGCTGTAACGTAAGAATGAAAATGTAGTTTTTTTTTTGGGGGGGGGGGGCAAGGAAACCTGACATTTCATCATAGGTAGTGATATTAACTCACATGCCATTTAACCCGTTGCCTCCAAGATTCTGAAAATCCTATAGATTTAACACAGGCCACATCCGGTTCCCGTAGCCAACGGGTTAACTATCACAGGATGAAATTTATAATAATGTTAAGAGGTTTGATCCTGGTTCCTGATGTTTCAAGTAATGTAGTTCTACTTTGTGAAAGATTAATAAAAAGAATGTTTGAATTAACTAAATTCATACTATGCCATTGCTTTTTTTTCATAGAAAAACAGATAAATTATTCACAATATTTCAGTCACAGTACACTGATACATATAAGTGTTTTACAGAAAAAAGTTGACTTTTTAAAGGTCCACTGTCAAGGGTCAACTCAACCACAGAGAGGATAACAACTAGTCTTGGAATACAGGCACATATTCACGAATATGGACTGGTGCAGTGCCATAGTGTACTGATTATGGAAGGAAGCCAAATGCATTTTTTTCCACACTGTCATGGCTGTTTCCATTGCATTATGGGTGTCAGTGCACCTTTTCTATGATTTTAGTCAAAAGAGGGCGTTTTTCATCTTGTCATGACAGTAGGCCTTTAAACCTTTACATATCTCATCCCCTTCACACACAGCTCAACTGCTGGTAACTTTAGCCAACCTTGAGGGAGAAGAGACCTTTGAGGCTTCCATGCTGGGTCAAGCTGAAGAAGTCGTGCAAGAACGCATCTCAGATGATGAACTTATCCTTATTAAGAGGTATCGTGAAGTCTTTCTTTGCAGTGTAAAAGTACTTATTACATTTATAAAAATGATCAACCCCAGTATACTTTGTTAGTATTAGACATGTGAGGCACAGCCGTGTGGGTTTTTAAGTGCTTCAAAGTGAATGAATGTGGATGATTTTCAGTAATGCCTGAACTGGGAACACCTGTGTATCATATGTTTTCTAAACTGTGAAATATCGTCCCTGCAGTGACAAGACCTTGTAATGTCACTTTTTTGTGAAAATGAGGTTTTGTTATAATTTTGTAGCTTGGTAGTCAAATTTTGTTTTGTTTGAATCTGAAATTTAAAATCTCAAAAATAGAGCCACTGTCCCCAGGTAAAATTATGGCTATCCCATTTGTTCTGTGTTACTGCAGCTATGTTTTTTGGCTGTCCATAACATTTGACATTTTTTAGATACAAGGTCTTGTCACCCCAGGGAAGATATGCACTATAAAGTAGTTGATGCGAATGTCCTAAAACACAGTCAATGGTTCTCAAATGATCAGAAGTCTCAGATTCTTACATCTGGTTTATGAATTGCAATACATTTTGTGACAGTATACATGCTTTGGACAATCAGTGCACTTGCATGAATTGACAAGGTACATGCAAATAATCAAAAACTCGCATGTCTGTAGGAGGAACTGTGTAACTCTACATAACAGTGTCACCTTTGATCGAGTAAAATTTTCTGATGATATATGATCATGAGATAAGGTATTTAATGCTAATCAGCTATGTGCTATCAGTTATTTTGCTTGTTGGCAAAACTCTAGCAAAAGAATGTGCGTGCTATAGAATGTCTTATGTAGATGATGGACTGACATGCATATTTTATTTGATGATGTTGAATAATTACTGGATCTTACTGAATTTCCTTGTATTTTTTACAGTCCCAAAGTCCGCAATGCCGCCTCAATGATTTTACGAGGAGCCAACGACAATCAGTGTGACGAGATGGAGCGCTCCGTCCATGATGCACTGTGTGTGGTCAAACGTGTCATCGAGAGCAAATCTGTGGTAGTCGGTGGGGGAGCCGTGGAAGCAGCTCTGTCTATCTACCTGGAAAATCTAGCTACATCATTGGTGAGCATTCTGTCAATGTGTGTAATTACATATCTGCTGTGAGAATGCTAAAAAAAGCAAGTCAACACCAACAAAAGCTATGGCCAACAACAAAAAGGTGCTGATTTGTATTTCTGATCATTATGAGAAAACTGCCAGAACAAAATGTTGATGCCAACATGTCTGCTCATAGATATCAAGTTTATTTTACAGTTTGTGTATTATTGCTGCAGGATACATTTTATGATATATCTATTCATATGGTGATTTAGAGAAGTAAAAAATGCCTCAAAATCAAATAGGTTGAAACATATACCAATGTATACACCAGTTGGAGTGTATAACCTAGCTGGAAGGATTTGTTTTGAATTTGGTGACTTGTGGAGAAATGCGTGTTTATTAGCCATTATTAACCAAGTATTTATCTGTCTCAGGGCTGTGTGTGTGCTCGTGTGAGTTCTGTGTGTAAGTGCGTGTGTATTGTATTGTATTGTATTATATTATTGTATTCAAAACATATTATATCTGTATTTATTTGATGCAAATTTCATTAATTTTTCATAATTGTTTGTTGGGACCCCATTTAACGAGCTTCCGCTTTTTTCAGGGGTTCCAAACCATATGTAAGCTGATTTTATTGTTCAAAATGACTGTTTCTTTGTAAAATTGTTTTTATATGGTTGAATAAATGAAATGAATGAATTATTGAATTAATCCAGTGTTCTGATAAAAATTGATCCCATGCAAAGCTACACATCAAATTTGTCTGTCACAATGAGTACTGATGGTGATTATTTAAAGAGTACTAAACATTTGACCATAAAATTTAGACAAGAGAAGCCTTGAGCAGTGTACTTGATGCTAGAGTAGTTTTATCCCAAAATAAGGTCTTCTTCCCATTGTGCTATTTCCCCTCTAAGTTTATGGAATAATATTTTACAGCTGTTTTGTTCTGAATAATAGTCATTTAAACTGAGGATCACTGCTATATACAGCACTTGTCACAGTAAAATACCAGTGATGTCCGACGTAGCAGTACCTAATTCATTTACAGGTATCAGTTACAGGTTAGTGTCAGTAAGGGATTTCTCTGGTTTTCATCAATTGATGCTTTTTTTGACCAACTGATGAACACATAACTTACAATGAATAATGTTAAAGTAATAGGCTAACATTGTGGAACTTCAAATTAAAAAATTGTCAAACTTTGCTATCTGAGCTACATAGTAGTGTTCAAATGGACAAATAAACACTGTAGAATACAAAAGTTTGGAAAGTTATGCTGCCAATGGCAAGGTATGCATGAATAAACAATTTCTACTTCGGTGGATGATAAAATAGCCTAGATCTGCACACAGTAAGTCTATGGGAGGGAATGGGCAGGTGAATCCAGTCAATTTGAATGCTTGTGGATTTTCACTTTTTTAAAGCACTAAATCATTTTGAAATCCAATTTTTTTTTCAGGGATTAATTTTTAGACTTTATCAAAGACACTTGGAGCATGGAGGATTATGTAGCTCACATTTTTTAACTGTGGTAAATGTTAGCCAGTGGCTTTAATATATGCAAATACGAATTGTAATGTTGATTTCACCTGAAAGTTTAATTTAAAATTCCCTTTTCTTCTATACCTGTAGAGTTCCCGTGAGCAGCTGGCAATAGCTGAGTTTGCCAACTCTCTGCTGGTGATTCCCAAGACGCTGGCTGTGAATGCTGCCAAGGATTCCATTGACCTTGTTGCTAAGCTGAGAGCATATCACAACACATCCCAGCTGCAGGCTGAACACTCCCACCTCAAATGGTAGGTGAACATTCGGATATTCCTTAGAATTGTGGAGTTGTGGTCTGTTGACAATTTGACCAAATTAATTACAGGGGGATATTCATATTTCTTAGCTCCCTTGTGTAGTCATGTAAAGACGTCATGTGACATTGCCATTGTAAAAGATGAAATGTATTGAATAGAATTTATGAAATACAAATGGGTCTCAATTGTGCTTTTATTTTCCAATCTTTATTTGCTAGCCTAAAAACCACAGTTTTGTTTTATTGGATGAGTGTAAAAAAATACTTTGGGCAATTCCACAGGTTGATGGACAAACCAAGCACTACATAAATTGGCTATATCTCAACATGTGTTACATTTTATTGGTTTGATTGGCTATGATTTATGAAGAAACAATGGGGGTCATCATTTCTACCCCAAATTCTGCTTCTCTAATGCTGCCTTCTAGGAGAATCAGCAACCATACACAATATGCCACATGTGGGACTAGGCTCCACCTACTGTGAATAAATAATAAGTTTTATGAAAAATTATCATTTTTTCTCCAGTTTTTTCCATGAAATGGTGTTAAGCATATAATACTGCAATGATAGTTATATTGCTTTTCCAATAAAAATCTATTTACGTGAAGATAACCCAGAAAATATGTCTTCGGACAAAATGTAACGTTAGTAACCGTAATGTGAGTAACTGATGTTCTGGTAATTTATGCAAAAATAGGGTAACCCACTACATTTTGCATATAGTCAGTTTGTGACCCTCTATCACAGTGCTTTGATAAGGTTACAACTTTTTTGAATGAGAGCTCCACATGAGGAAATTTTTCAGTTAAGTCCTCCTAACATTTTATGCATGTCCAAATTATGTAATGTGAGTAACTGAGACATTTCAATGATTTTCATCCAGTTCAATTTAATTTCTCAAATTTTTATTATGTACTAATCAGAAGCAACATGTATGCTTTGTGATGGCATAAAGACTTTAAGCTATCCACCATTAATAATATTGCAAGAGATCAACAAGTGAATCAAAATGCCTTCAAATGTAACGTGAGTAATCGTGGAATTGCCCCTTTACTATATTATGATTTACCAAAAAAATATATATCCTATATTTCCGTTGTGTAATTTAGTCAATTACATGCCTGCCAATCAGTAAGATTTTATCCGATTTAGTAAGATTTTTCATATTTTAAATCCACAGAATAAGATTTTTCTGATACAAAAATAAGATTATTTTGAGAAATGTGCAGTATACTTGTAATATGTGATTTTGACATATCAAGATGTGTACCTTCAATTTGCATTAAAAATAAGATTTTTGATCTGTATCAGTAAGATTTTTCATATTGGGAGGTTGGCAGGTATGCAGTTATGCACTTCAAAATCAAGTCTGCATGGGTGTTCATAAATCAGATGTGTGATGGTAAAAGTTGTAAAGATGTCATAGTTAGCTGCAGTGAGGTGATTAAAAAGCTGAAAGAAAATAAGCGAGAGAATGGTAGAATTTTACAGTGATGTCATAGCAGAGTTTACATTACGTTAGTCTCATCGGTGGTTTATCATTCAATGTAAATGCATTGCATTTCTTTTGCATGCCTTAAAATTAATGTTGTATAAATACACTGGTGTATAGAGGAAAATACCAGTTTACAACCTTTAGCAAAGTAAGGGAGCTAAACACTCAGTTTGGTTGGAATTATAGTTACTGTTATATTTTGGATTAAATTAAAGTATCATAGACAAAAATTCCTAGACTACTTTCAGACCAGTGCATGGGTGTTTATAATGTCTCATACAATTTGCAACTGTATACGATATTCATTCATGATCATGAAAATTGTATACATAAGTCCCATGCAGATTATTATTCATTGACCAGTACATGAATACTGAGATAATACAGCCGAACTAACTCAAATCAGTGAGCCTGGCATACTTGGAATACACTAAGCTTCAGTTGGTTTGGGGGCAATTTTCAAATTCTAGGTAATTACTAATCTTCAAATATCTTAAAATATCACAGACACATTCTGCGTAGATACTCTAAGGGCATCAGTAATATTTTGTTGTGCCTCTGGTCGGTTGCAAAAGAGATGCACTCCCTTTTGAGTTCAATACACCCATGTTACCATGATTGTCTTCTACAGGGTTGGACTTGATCTGGTTGAAGGTCTGGTCCGAGACAACCGGGCGTGTGGTGTGCTGGAACCCGCCATATGTAAGATCAAATGTCTCAAGTTTGCCACGGAGGCTGCCATCACGATTCTGCGTATAGACGACCTTATCAAACTGGCTGCCGAGGAGACTGGTGGACCCCAGGGCGGTCCTCCGGGCCATCCAGGCATGATGATGTGATGTCGACCTTCTGCTTGCATCTAGTCCCCTGTAGTCCATCTGGTAGATCGGCGATTGAAGGAGCTCTTGTTTTGTCAGCGTGAGTGTGTGTGTGTGTGCTCTGTGGAAGAATTTTGTTGTTTCTGTCTGAAACTCTGGGCTGCCAATATGCAAATGTGCAGAATAGACCATTTCACTAAATATATTCAAATTTATGCATATTTTCCCATAAAACAGTGCTTTGATGACCACTTTGATATGCCTGAAGTCTGGGATGTGTTTACTTGAAATAGCAGCAACTAAATGTATGAAACTGGAATTCTGATAAAGGAAAAGCAATGACTTTGCATACTCGTATTTAAGAAACAGAAAACTGTTCTTTGGGTAAAACATCCATAAATGTGAAAACTTACTTAAAATAGTCTATTACACTGATCTGTTCTGAGTGTAGATTCAGCTGAAGATTGGTGAAGCAGAAATAGTTCTATTTGTCAGAGAAACATCCTAGAAAGGAATTCACCACTTGGTTTTGTAGCCCAATGCAAGGGAATTTTATCCTGTTGAAAAATGTGTAAACCAGTCAACTTGTTAATTCCATTCCATTACCAGTGAATAAATTTACTGGAATTCCTATTTAGGAAACATTTTTGACAAAGAAGTGGAGGTGTTGCATTGATTTTCCACACATGATATCATGTAATGATACTGTAATGCCTGCAATATTGTGAAAAGCATTGTTAGTCTCTAGTCACAACTAAGTGTAATTAAACACTGTGGTTATACTGAGGACAATAGCAAATAGATCAATTGTCTTTGGTGGGGGAGGATGTCTGTGGAGTACATTGTCCAAAACTGCCTGATTATTTATTGTGCACATGTTTGGTCAAAGAGCTTGAAATTTCAAAAACCACAGAAAAACACCCTCAACTAGTTCAGTGATTCTTCTTTTAGTTGTTGACACATTTAATGAAAGTTTGTATCAGCATTTCAACTGCAGCAGTACTTAAATTACTGAAGAAGGAAATAACACTCAATGTTCTTTTCCAAATGGGTGTGTATAGTTAGATTTTAAGGCAAACACCACATCTAATAAAGGAGAATATTTATGTCCATAATTGTATTAGGTTTGAAGTGTTTGTATCAAAGCAGTTCTTAACTGATATGTGCAAATAATAGAATAGAGAATACACAAATTGGGAAATGCAAACTACATAAATAAAGGCTATACTTCAATCTAAAGGCTATAAAGGCTATAGTTCAATCTAGCTATACATTTGTTTTTGGAGAAGCCTCACTTTTTTAAAAGCCCGTGAAAATAAACAACTGTCTTTGAATTCTCTCCATATTTCCATACTTGATGTGTCATATTTGCTGTACAACACAGCGTTGATAACTGATTTGCTTGCCTGAAACACAAGGGGCCCATTGCATAAAACCTTAACCGGAGAAATTTCTCTGGTTAAATACGAAAACTCCTGTTAGTGAGATTTTACCATGCATTTCCCCATAGGAGAAAAACTCTGGTTAAAATAACCAGAGTTTTTCTAGGGGTTAAGTTGTATGCAATGGACCAAGATGTACAGGATATGTTAAGCCCAAGTTTAGTTTGGGATGTTTTGTATTGAAAGCTTATGCCCAAAGTCATAACCTGCAATAATAGATTCTGAATGTTTAGTTTTTTTATATAATTTATGAAATGTCGGGGGGGGGGGGACCCCAACATTTTATAAATGAAAGAAATTGAATGATCCGTGAATGACAGGTACATTATATGATTGTGTAAGACTGTCTGACTCTAATATGACAGGTGTACTTAAATCTGTCGGATTGTGTTTTGTTTTAATTATGTTTTGTAGTCATTGTTCTGCTGTTGTCATTATATTGTCATTGTGTAGCAAAGCTGCAAAAACTATGACCCTGAATATCATAAAGAATGGATAAGTCACTGAAACATATATGAAATATGTTTCTGTAATTCTGTATGTAACAGAATATGTCTACAATAACTTTATTATAAAATGCCACATGTTCTGATGTATGCACATGCTAGTGAAGTGTGGATTAATTGTGTTTCTACCTACCAATGTGAGTTTTTGTACTACTAAGCATATTAAAATGTGTGATGTCTAACTATGAGTTATTTTGTGGATATTGTTGTTTAATTTCATATTTGATAGAGTTGTTGATTGTGTATGTGAGGAGATACTTGATACTGCAGATGAATTTACTGTTCCATTGTATGTGTAAAGTGTGCATGTTGTGCTTTCCACATTCAAATTATAAATCTAGTGTTGTACATCAACACTTCCCTGTTCCTTCTTCAACCAAACTATTCTCTTCAAGGAAAACTTTATTCTCAGTTTCACTATTACAACTTGGAGGGAGGGGGGGGGGTTCAGGTGATGTAATTGGACTCATTTCTAAAATGTGTGACCAAAATCTTGCTGGGTATGGGTGTGTGTGTGTGTGGAAGGGGGGGGGGGTGGAGGGGACATTAATTGCAGTTTAAATACACTCTAAAAAAATGTGTGCATTTGTCATATTATAATTTACACTCCAAATTTATTGTATTTATTGTTCACCACCATTATTCCCTATGTGTCTTCCCTCAAATTGGATTTTCCTATCATCACTTCCCCTTTTCCACATTCTGCATATCAACACAACCCAACAGCAGAATGATGTTTTTGGCAAAGTTGTCTATTGCTGTTCAATGTTTTATTGACTTTGTTGAATTCAGTAAGATTCTTGATCATTTGCTTAAAAATTCTGCAATGGAAGGTGTTTATATTCATCACAAATTTTGGCCATGACGAAAATACGTCTTTTCAGTGGATAACTTTTCTCTTGTGAACTTACACTTACTCAAATATAATTATGAATATATAGTCAAATTAATATGTCTAGTTTTAGTATTTATATTAATGTGCTTTTCGAATTGTAAAAGAAAATGACACATATAAAAGGGGATAAAAGTGCTACAACATTTCCGGCCAATTCAGGTATTTTGTTGTTTTTAATTAACTAATGATTTATGCTACGCAGGAAAGAGGAAACCTCGTGATATTTTTATTGTGCACATTGGAAGTAGCAGGTATATCATTTTTGCTGAATAAATTAATGTGCCGACTCGCACGGAGACATGGCTTTGCTCAAATTGGTAACTCTTCCTATCCCTCCATGGAAAAGTTAGTTTTACCGATAATTTCACGTATAAATAATGTTTTAGAGGCTTTCCGGCATTCAAATAGATTCAGTCGGGTACTAATATCACAGTTACATACCGGTGTATCTGGTCTAGACGCCGCGTTTCCTTGCCTGTTGAGTAATGTCGCTCTCGCCAAGTCTTCAAGGTGTTTCCACGAAACCAAACCGTGAAGTCCTGAGTGATGACAACGCAAGGCAAACTTCCAATAATTCTAGTCTTTCACCATTTCGTTTGTTTAGTTTCTACGTTTTGGCCAGGTGTCTAGTATCTTAACCACATTTTTTTAACGTCAAACAAAATCATTTTTATGCCTGACATTTATTTCTTGGGTCGGGTTTTCAATTTTGCGGTCGTCGCTCCAGTTTTGTCATCACTTTGTCAAATTGTGAGATGTTGCGCCATGCGCTCTTGTCACTTGTCTTCAGTATTACTAATTCTACATGAGAATATAAGTGTAATGTGTGTGGGTGTGTGTGGTGTGTGTGTGTGTGTGTGTGTGTGTGTGTGTGTGTGTGTGTGTTTGTATGTGTGTGTATGTATGATTTGTGTGTGTGTGTGTTATGTATGTGTGTGTGTGTGTGTGTGTGTGTGTTGTGTGTTACGGCGTGTGCTGTGTGGTGTGTGTAGTGTGTGTGTGAATGGTCCGTGATGATTGTGTGTGTGTGTTGTAGTGTGTGTGTGTGTGCGTGTGTGTGTGTGAGGGACGCGCGCGTGATGGTACTCGTGAGGTGACGCCCAAGTTGGTGTGTACGTTTGCTGAAACTTGGGTTTAAAACAAGGTTTCAACTAAACTTTTTTTGTAAGAATAAAATAAAAGAATTTCTTTAGGAGTTTTCATATACATGCGTTCTTATACAAGACTAATATGGTACATCGAATAAGCGATGAATAATGTCAGGAAAAAAGCAACGACTCGTTCAAAATTATTGTAGTTGATCGTTAGTTCTTGCGTAGGATACGGATTATGATTTCAAAAGTAGTGGGCCAGAGAATTTTCTCTGAATTTGCGAATGATTCAACTTGTTGAGTAACAGGTAAAGTTATCGACATTGAACTTTGAAAGTTTCTGAAAAAGTGGATAAAGTCGAATGTCGTGCAGTGATCCACAAAACCCAAGGAAGTCCTCGAGGATACGGTGGCCACACCCGGGGAGGATGCCGGGGTACACGTTAAAGATGTGGGGAAGATATAATCTTGCCTTCCTTGCCCATTTTCTTGAAAATCACAGACTCAACTCTCAATGCTGCTGGTGCTACTACTACTACCACTACTACTACTACTACTACTACTACTACTACTACTACTACTACTACTACTACCACTACTACTACTACTAGTTTAACTACAACTACAACTTCTACTACTAATTACTACTACTACTACCACTACTACTACTACTACTACTACTACTACTACTACTACTACTACTACTACTACTACTACTACTACTACTACTACTACTACTACTCTTCTACTACCACTACTATACTACTACTGTAAGTTAGGCTATTATGCCAATCCTTGAAGTTTTAAAACTACTTCTTTACCCCATCAGCAATATTCAGTAACATCTTTTTAGCACAGTAGTGGCCATATGGGGATGTGCTGCAAAAATGGGTCATAGTTTTAGCGATTTAAATATAGGCGTGCATCGCAAATTAGCCAAAATTTTGGCTCTTTGGCATATCAATGGTACCCATTTTGGGGCGCTTTTCGCCGAATTTCGGCGTTCTGGTGTATGAATGGGTCCGTAAAATAGAATGTAAAGTGATATACCCAGGGATATTCTTGAAAACGGGGGGTGAAACACCCTCACCCAAAACAAAATTAGCCTCGTCTACATTAAACTATGCCGTTAGTGTTATAGTAGGCCCATTGTTCAATAATACCCCCTACCCCCGAATGTGATGGCTCATCATAAAATTCGTTTATGTACAGTAATGTATTGCTATAGTTTTTCCTGAAAAAATATTGGAGACTGAGAGTCGGAAATGGAATAAATTCAATGTCTAGTCGTTCGAATTTTGAAAAGCGGTCGATGAAATTTGGTTTGTAAATGAAATTGTCTGACGAAAAAATGAATCATGCAACACACTTTCAGAATGACTAAAATTTATTAAAGTACAAAAAACAATCGTTCTTAGTTATAATACAAGGGTCTGTGGAACATGACAGATTTATTTATGTACACAATTGTGTCTGGGTAACATTAACGTAAAAGAAAATGATGGCATTATACACAATACTATCTTTATAATACATTTTCAAATATACAAATAGAAATACCTAATCCTTTTAAAGAAAATATTAATAACTTAATACTCCAAATGCAAACGTATGTCAGTTGTACAGTGTAGAGGTAAAAGCGATTGATTACTGAGGGGTTACGATTCAGGAGTTGAAGCTTACAGCAAGATAACATCAATTTCACATCCAAATGCGAGTTATTGATAATTTGTGGAATGTGTGATTACAATTTAATCTTTATCTCTAAAAGGGGGACCTGTTTGTGTGGGTACTGTAAAACCTCCAGAGTAACAAACTACGTCGCCCAGTGTTCAGAGAGAACCAATCCCGTTCAAGAATTTGAACATACACTTATGTACCAAAATGGTTAAAATCACACTCAAAGTGTTAAAGACACAATTTAACACTGTGGAGCTTCAAATTAAAAAAAGTCAAACTTTGATATCTGAGCTACATAGTAGTGCTTAGTCCTAGAATACAAAAGTGTAGCAAGTTATGATACCACTGGCAAGGAATGCATGGATAACCACCACGTGTGACTTATTACTCCGGGTGAGTAAAAAGTAGTCTAGATTCATAACACAGACGTCTGTGGGAGGAAATGAACAGGTGAACCCGGTCAAACTGAGTACTCAGATTTTCACTTTTTTAAAGCACTAAATGAAGGACAATTTTCTAGGGTTTCAGTTTTAGACCTTATCAAAGCCACTCAGAGCATAGAAAATCATGTCGCTCAGTGACGCTCATATTTTTTTAATGTTAGATTTTGTCTGTAAATTAATTAACACTGAGGAAAACACCATTGCAAAATTCATAGAGTACATAGAGTCATAACATTCCAAACACTGGTGTAAATTTCTAAATCCTGCTATTTTGCAGTACAGTGAAATATCTATTTACTATCAATTTAATTATCTTAGAAAAAAAGAACTTGGTCAGGGGCATTATAAGTTGAAACGTAATCTTCAATGTTTAGTTATTTTTTTTTTAATAAAATGAAAAGGCTGATCATCTTGCAGTATGGGGGGGGGGAGGGGTACAAAGGTTGGACATATTGTAATAATTGTAATGGAGGAGCCTCGTGTAAGTCCAATACACTACAGATAAAAAAAAAATGTTTTATTTCAAAATGAGAGATATCCCAAAGTGTTTATTTTGGTAATTTACATTTAATAAACCGATTGCATTTCTTAAACACAATTACACAACATACAAAACTATATACAATGTATTGTCTACAATACTTTCGACTACATTGGTGCACACCATACTACAGTCACTTTCTGAACTATGTATGTTATACATTCTTCACTTAGAAACTCACTTTAGTTTCTTAAAGATCCATAAAAAGTACAAATTTACAATAACCACGAAGCTGCTTGATATAAATATTACACTTTGGCCCATCAGAATCAGACTTAAGTTTATGGACTATAGTCTGAACTCTGTCACATCCTTCAAATTCAACTACTTCAAAAAATAATTGTGTCATTTTAGAAATACACAATTGTCCCTGCAAATTCGAATTTTCACGTCAGTTGTGTGAACGTATTTATTATATACACTGTACTTGATTGCATAGTGGACAATGAATAAGCAGCATTTTCGCTTGATTCGGCTGTATAATAACATTTTCCCCGGAAACTACTGTCTGACCTAACGGGGAATTTGGTCATTATGTTGTTATCAATATTTTGATGTGGAAAACTGACGTTTTATACATTCTATACAAAACGCTTAAATTCTTACAAAATCAAACAGATTTTTCTACATTTGAATAATGTGATGATATTACAAGTAAGACCCGCTTATACGTGACAGCATATATTATTTTCCTTCTCAAATATACATTAACGTCATCAGCAAATTTCACCTCGTCATAAGCCCACCTGACTCATAGGTACAAACCTATTGACAGTATTCTATTAAGGGACACGATTTTGTTGTTTCTTAAATAAAAAAAGTCAAAAATGTGTATCCATATCCTCTACGCATCCTGAGTTGCATCTAAACAAACAAAGACTCAATACCTTTATAATAAAGTTATAATATGGAGTTACTCGAATCAGTACGTCAACGCAACTCATGCCATCAAGCTATTATACTGCATAATATTAGCATAACGTAGCGTGAGATCCCTATCCATGATCATATTGACGGCACCTGGAGTTCAAAAGTGAGGGGGGGGGGGGTCAATGCCTTGTGTTGGTCGTGGCAAAGTATTGATATCAGCTGGGCTCTGGCTGACAACTGAGATTTAAAAAGTCACATTGTGACGGGGGTGGGGGAGGACTAGATCATAGTCTCTCATACCGTACACCACAACTGCTACGTCAACCAGAAAAGTAACCAAGGATGTTCCTGATGAACTAATCATGGACACGAAGTTTCATAATCTGGTGAAAAATCAAATGTGAATGTCTTCGTAGTCCGATTCACCGTCCCATCGTCGAGTCATCGGTCTGAGACGCGATGGCGATGTGTCACTGACCACGGCTGATTCATAGTCCGGTAGAGAGTTCCCATTCTGTATAGTAACGTCGTGATACTCGTGGTTCAACATACGCGTCCTCCTGTTGCCATGGTTACCGGATACGGCGTTGTCGTGTTCATCCGTAGTCTCGTACACAGGCGGTTCTCGTAGTCTCGACGATGGCGTGAGGTAGCCGGTGTCATCACACACCGGACCCGCGTTGAGGAGAATGTCTCTAGGGGCTTGACTTGGGCCTGAGTTTATTTTGATCGCAGCGTAGTTCCGCCTCGATGATTCGTCTTCATGATTTGTCGTTGCGTATTTCGGTTCATTCGGGTTGGGCTTGTAACCGCGTGTCGAGGACACGCTGCCACCGTTTACACGGATCCGTGGGAGTGGTGGACAAGGTACGCTCGGGAGTGGCGCCTTTGGGACTTGAGGAACGGAACCTTTCCTCGTAGAGCTACTCGACCTACCGCTGGACCCTCGCGTCATTGATGACCGAGCACTACCGACCCCGGTATCGTTCGAAACGACCGAATCCATTTCGTCTTTCCTCGACGAAGCCCTCGA
Source organism: Eucidaris tribuloides (assembly GCA_001188425.1). Classification (NCBI taxonomy): domain Eukaryota; kingdom Metazoa; phylum Echinodermata; class Echinoidea; order Cidaroida; family Cidaridae; genus Eucidaris; species Eucidaris tribuloides. Next base: position 29,845 of record JZLH01S0257048.1, on the reverse strand, counting down.
GTCGTGACGGTCCAGCGTGAAGATCCCCTCGTCCGGCACAATGTAGTTGTCCGCATCGATGAAGCGACCGTTCTTCAGGTTTTTCATCTGCACATCGCTCGGGGTAGTTTCGGCTTGGATTCCTTTGAAGGATGTCATTGGCAGCTGGTACTGTCTTCCATGGCCACCTAGAGATGGATGGATCACACTGTCAGGCCTCTGTCCGGCTGCTGCTTGCTTTCTGCGCCGAATACTCGCCCTTTTCTTGTCGTTTTTTACTCTGCAAGAAATGATCAACCACAGCAATATTTCTTGTAATAATCATGTTTAAAATATTGTTAGAACTTAGATCGTCGTCCCACAGATCCAAGCAAAGGGGGGGGGGGCTGATCTTAAGATTCTTAACATGGGTATAATACGTCACTTTTCCCAAACGTCCTCATATAAATTTTTCAGAAATTCAGTGCAATGGTTTAATTGACAAATTCAGCAATTTATCCCATTGCATTCCACATTGATTTTAGCAAAAGAAGATGGACGGTATTTCTTTCATTTTAAAATGACGCAGCTTTACCGTGCCAAAACTTGTAACAATCATTCGATAGACAGTAAAGAAGCATTATAACTACATTTTGAACACTTACTATTTGGGGTTAAGAAGAAAAGATATGATAGCAATTGACAATGTTAAATGTCTTGTATAATTGTAACAAAAAATGGGCCATGACAGGCAGAGAGTTTGACAAGATTTACACAGATTATGCATTAATCAATGAACATGAAAGGGGAAGAAACTTGTGCTACTGATTTAGAATGTAACAATATCCTTGGTAAAATATGTGACACATCATCACAGAAAGCCTAGACTTAGCATGCCTCAGGGTTAGTTGGTAAGTTACGGAAATTAATTTTATATGCCCTTAACGGCAATCCTATCTTCCAGTATCTAAAAACACAATATTCGTTATATTTCTGGAATTCATGAAATGCTATAAGTTGGTAAAGTAGTGTGTACTTACTTGATGCGGAGGACAATGAAGATGAGGAGATTAAGTAAGAGGATGACGATGATGATGCCGACGATAGCTCCTATGGTGGGACCAGACACTGAAATGAAAACATAAACACGAGCAATTAATGATACAGTATTCAAATGTCGTCAGGAAAGTATGTTGGGGATCTCTCTACGGTGCTTTCTTTAAACAAGGGGTTATTATACAAAGTGACGAGTGAGATTTTCAATTTTAAAGATAAGTATACCATATTGCACTCAAATGTCGCTTCATGCAGGAACATGGCTCTATTGAGATCGCTTCTTATACTTGGTTTATCTCAATGTGTTATTCAGAGAAATGGAATAGAAAAAAACATACTTTGCTTTAGTCTATTGTCAATTCAGCGTGATTTGTATGCAGTTAATATATCAGAACTTTATAAGCGTAAGTTATATGCACAAAGCACTTTCCGACTTTTGTTGTATATTGCACGTCTTGAATCAGTTCCGATTTGTTATGCCAAAAATTGTTAAATTGTCATGAAAACTCAGGAAATACGATAATTAAATCCCGATATCAGTCTATAGTTTAGAATTCAGTCCGAAGAGCTTGAGTTTTACGGGGTAGTGAACCAAATTAAGCCCCCATATTCCGCAGACTCACAGGTTTGAATCATTTCATGTAATAAATTACACATTTTTCTTTAGAACTTTCTCTTTAGAACAATGACAAAGCGAACGTTGGTAACTATTCCAAGCTAACTAACGACGCCCAGAGATTGATGGCTAATTTAAAACGACAGGCAAATAGGAATTACGCACATCTTGTCGGGGATAATGAGAAAAGAATGAGAACAGCTCATCCAACAATACATGACAAGCTTAATTTCAGGAAGGTAGTTTGGCAGATGAGTGTCTCAAAGATTACCCGTGTCGCTTATTTTAAAGGCATCGTATAAAAATGTTTGCAAGTTAAAAAAAAAAAAAAAAAAAACCCGAAGCTGCATGATTTCTCCATGCTACTACTGTCTCTGATAAGATCTAAAAATGAAGCACCTGCAAAAAAAAAATGCAGTTCAGAACGATCAGCATGTGCTTTTAACAACTGAAAGTCGTTGAACGACCATTCCAGTTTTCCCCTATATACTGTTGTGTTGCAGAATTTTCGTCAGCTGACAATATTTAGTGTGGCGATTTTTATCTGTACATATAAGTGATAGCATAGCTGTCTGGACTCTTGTGTTCTAGGGTGTTTATTTGTCCATTTAAACACTGTTATATATGTCAGATTATAAAGTTTGACAAATTTTAAAAGGGGCTTTCACAATGTCATATAGTGTCTTTAAGCTCGACGAATCGACCATTTTGTGTCCTCATTTTGTGTCCCCTTTTTGTGTCATCCACATCAATAAAACTTTGAGTAATCGCTGCTATCAGGCTTAAAAAAGTCAAGCTTTCGCAGTTGGGTTCCTAATGATACGTTACGATAGTTGCGTCTGGTAGGGAAATCTTGCGAATATTGTATATGTTAATTAAGACGCAGCTATTGCGGACATCTTTGCATGTATTCAAGGAAGCACATTCACTTTCTAACTACCATTTACAACAAAACTTTAGAGATTTCACATTATGATAACCTGAGTGTGGTTTACTGAAATAACAAGTATCGACAAACGAGCCCGCGGGATACAAAAATGAAACCAGGCCAATGAAAAAACAGCGAAAAATAACGTGCATTTTTTTATGATGTATGGGATCAGATGATATATTTTTTTTATGAAATGAACAAATTCTTTTTGCTACAAGATGGTATTCATTTGATACAGAGAATGGCAAGAACAGGAAGGAACAAAGCTACGCCAGTGTAACAAATCCTCTTTTTTTACAGATTTTAGTGAAAATTGGTTTTCATCTATCTAGGAAGCCAAATTTTGTACTGTCCAAATTTCAGGTAATCTCAAGAATAGAGCCAGTTTCACGCGGTAAAAAATGCTATCCTATTTGTTTTGTATGAAGGCATGCAAGTTTCGGGCTAGCCTGAAACATTTAACATTTTTGAGATGAAATGAGGAGTCATCTGAAAAATGATAGTTGTGTGGGGAGTTGAGTATCCGGATATTTAGCCTTTCAGGATTATGTTGAAAAGCATGATCAATTTCAAATGATCATTACTGGAATTTCATGAAGAATCAAGATTTAGGGAGGGGGGGGGGTTGACGTTGCGTGTCCGGGGTTTGTTTGCGCGATAGTTCCCTATGAATAAAATTTGTAAACACCGTTCTGTCCAGAATTAAACCCGTCATGATAGATATTTTGTAGGGTGAACTAGTTTTTGCTCTTTATGCGTTGAGTTTCTTACGTGAAGTAAGCAAGGAACTCCTCGTGGGATGTTCATTCTCTGTGTCGCTCCCAGTAGTCGGTTGCTGTGATGTACTAAGTTGGGCATCGGACCAGATCGGCGGGGTTACCCGACTTCCATGCCACGGTTCTTCTGTCAATACAGGGAGAAGATTAAAAAAAAATCTTGGATAAAACTTGTCATAGATTATTGAAAAGAATATAAAAGTTACAATACTTATTGTAATTGTAATGAAATTCATCAGTGTTGGAAGATAATCCAAGGAGTATGGGGTCTCTTTTGGTGATAGCCATTTCATACCTGGGGTCTGTTTCACCAATGTCTCTTCTAAATTCTCTCCGAACTCTCAGAATGTCTGAATCGCTACTTGGATTAGGAGAAGCTTTCAAATGGAAATAAAATCCATTTCATGGAGTCTCTCCTAAGTCTCAATTTAGGAGAGACATTATGTGATCGTGTTTTGATGGAATGGATTCTAGCTCTGTCTATCCTAAATCTGACTTAGGAGAAACAAAGCTTCTCCTAAGTCTTTGATGTAACGGACCCCTGGTAAACATGCTCAAACTTCGCTTAAGCTGTTTGTGTGTTGGAGTGGGAGGGGGGGGGGGGTGGAGATGGAGATATTATACCACCTAAATGTCACTACTACTAGAACAGTTATATTTGGCCCATGTCTCGATTGGGCCACTTCGGTTTTCCATATTTCGATTGTCAACCACAAAACAGCTGAGAAAAAGACACAGTGTACTTACTCAGATCTGGTATTTCAACGACTTTGATGTTGTCCACGGCTATGCTGGAGCCCGGCATACGATGAATTCCTTCCAGTACCAACTATTTGATAATATAAAAGATCAAATAAATGAAACATTGTTAAATTAATACTGATTCAAAGTTTAAGTAAATTTTGTCCTTATTAAGGTGATTACGAATACTTTTATTCGTTTTCTTGTATATGTGTTTACTTATTATTTTGATATGTATAATTTTATGAACCCCATGGAAGAACAGCACTGTCGTGTTTAAGAGCTGATTATGGGCCATCCATCCGTTTTATATTTATTTTCATGTATTTATACGGAAATAAATACTATACTACTATACTATACTATACTATACTATACTATACTATACTATACTATACTATACTATACTATACTATACTATACTATACTATCAAAACCCTTTCGGTACTTGTACTCCGGGGTAGGAGCATAAAGAATACAATGAATAACATTGGACGAGAAGAAAGGACAAGTACAGAAGAAGCATGTGAACGTGCAAAATTACGATTAACGAATTAAGATCGTTCCTGTGATATTAAATCCTTTTAACGAGGGGAAAATGAAGAAAACTTAGAGGCCAGGCATTTGCGTCGTGTTAAGGAGGAGGGCGTTGACTCTGAAGGCTTAATTCAGAAGGAAAAATGCGCTAATACTACAGAGTTTATACATCGCTAACGACATTCTCCTTCTCCAGGGTTTAGAGTTAACGTCCTCCTTCTCAACCGACACGGGATCAGGCAACAGGTGTGTGCGAACTCCTGAATGCACCTGTGACTGTTGTGCATCACTTAAACCTCAATTCAAATAGTTGGTGGTGAGTCATAGAAAGATACAGAAGAGGGACGAGAAGGTCAAACCTACTTGTCAGAGGTTTGACTTGCCACGAGGTTCATCCTTTAGAAGGTTCGCAAAGTCTTAATTGCTAGTTTTTTTTTTAATTTTGATAAATGTTTTATTGATCAAATATACATGTATAAAGTGCTGATTTTTTCCACACACAATACAATATAATTATATTAACAGGAAAGTAAGACAGCATAACTATTCAAATATTTGATCAAAATCATTTAACACACATGTATAATGTATCGTGAAACAATACAATAATAATTACAACGATAATACATAAAAACAAACAAAATACAAAACAAACAAGAAGAAGACAACAACAAGGAGCGACAGGAACAACACCTGGCATAAATTGTAAGCCAGTATCCCCCCTTTTCAAATATCCCATATCCTTTTTTTTTTCTTACTCCAAATGATTCGGAGGGACTTCACGTGGTGAGAAAAAATAAATAAAACCCCTTAAAGCCCAAGTTTAGTTTCGGGGATTTTTTGTTATTTGAAAGCTTTATGCCCCAAAGTCATAACCTTGCAATAATAGATTCTGAATGTCTTTAGGTTTTTTTTATTAGTTAATGGAAAATCTCGAGGCGACCCCCGAGATTTTCGACTATATTTTACATTATAGCATCCAAAGGGTTAAAAGGCTTTAAGGTTGCATGTGTTATACCTCATCTAAAAGAGCAGACTCTGCTCTTTTAGATGAGGTATAACTCATATAGCCTTCTTTTTGTCTTTAATTTTTGTATAAATTAATTATTGAAAAATCTCGGGGTCCCCCCCCCGAGATTTTGCATTAACTAATTAAAAAAACTAAAGGCATTCAGAATCTATTATTGCAGGGTTATGACTTTGGGGCATAAAGCTTTCAAATAACAAAAAATTCCCAAAACTAAACTTCGGCTTTAAGTGTTAACTTATCCTACAAGAAGGTCACCAATCATAATTGAGAAAAGTGAACTTTTGTCCAATGTTGGCTGTGAACCCTCTTCTCGATAATGACAAATGAACCTCATTTGTAATTACAAGTAGCGAACCCTTTCCCAGAATGTTGTATTATAAATCCTGTTTCGCGCCATTTTATGATTACGACTAATACACCCTTTTTGTTGTTACGAATCCTACAGGCTAAATACAAATCCTTATGACTGGTGGATTGATTTTTTTTAAAGTATGAATATTGAACCTTATGAATAATGGTTCCTATGACTCGTGACACTTGTTCATAGTGAAACGTCTGACAAGCGAGTGGACCCCTGTACACTATACCACAAGGATTAAAGACACAAATTGTTAAAATCATACCAAAGTGTTTAA
>JZLH01S0257048.1:2601-20198 GCA_001188425.1 Eucidaris tribuloides | reverse complement strand
GGGAAAAGGGGTGTTTGGGGGGTGTTAACACCCTCCTTTGGCAAAAGGGGGTCAAACACCCCAAACACCCCCCTGCGTACGCGTATGCATCTGACCCGTTCCCGGACGTGACCTTAGCATAGGCCTACCTCCGTTTTCGAGTCAGACTGACTATAATGTTTAAAGATTGTGTTAGGGATGTGCAAGTCCATTACTTCCCTTCATTATCAATACCAAACGGTAGTTTAGTACTTACAAATGGTGTGTTGAAAGTTTGAGATCCATACGTCATGAATCTGTTTTTTATGAGAAAAACTAATAACGACATGTTACCAGAATGTTGTTCTTCCGTGAGTTTAAATTTTGCTCAAATTGCGAATCGCGGTTATGTGTACCGTCACGAGACCAACGGAGCGCACTGATTGGTTAAACGGCTAAACTCCGCGCGACCTTCGGCTAACGGCTGATTGGACAATTTTGGAACGGCCCGTGCACGTCGACGTCACTGACTTTTTTTGAAAAGACGTCGAGTCATTTGGAAAAGGATGAAGTTTAACCGTCCAGATTTTCACCAAAACTCAATATTTTACCCCAAGTCTCTATGACACGTGTTTATTTATACATTATTAATGTTCACACATGGATATGATTTCAGCTGATTTCATTCATTTAGATGTTTTTTGACGTGCAAATCAATGACACAATCTTTAAGAGTATAAAAAGCAATATGTTATTGTTACTCGTAAATGCTTCTTGTCCATGCAGTAACAAAACATGAAGGATGCATCGGTTATACCATATACTCGTAAACATAATGTTGTAGAATTTATATTATTTTAGAATGATAAATTCATCACTTTATGTTGAATGAAATCTTTCGACAACTTGGACGTGTAATTATGGTGTGTGAGAGCATACGGATGCCATGAAATTATGACTTTGGATGAGAACACGTTAGTCCATGACTGTCAAAAATTTCGTCAAACCTGGACTATTTACCGATGTGTAAACTAGGCCAAAACACTGATAAGAGGAAACTTGGGAAAAATGAACTCCATACGATGCTCCCAAAGGGAACACGTGTTGAAAAGACTTTTCCCCCTCCCACAGAAAACGGATTCCTTGGGACACCCCCAGAAATAACAGAAATAACACGATGAAATATTAACATTCTGTGACCCTCATTTTGGTTTAATTTTAATCACCGTAGATCAAGAATGCCATATATCTGTTGGGAATAAAGTTGTAATGTCAACCCTTTAGTCACTCGGCCTTCCACACTTTTGATAGATCACCACAGCGCGTTGTAATCGTAAGATGACGTATATCGATACATTTAAAATCATTAAAAATAATGTAGATTGCAAATTGGTCATGTGATATTGGGAACTATAGTTTTTACATCTTATGAAGTTAGAGAATTAAGGCTTCAATATAGTATTTTTAGTGATTTCTTTTTTAATTTATAGCTTGCAAGGTTGCTATTTTAGCAAATTGAAAGTGTGCTTGGACTTGTTGAATCAAAGCTTGCACATTTAGAGCTAGAAAATTGCAATATTGATATTTAAAAACACATACGATTTCTCTTGATCATCTTCGATTAAAAACAAATTTACGTTTCGGTTGAATAGTGCAGGGGACTCTGGAAAGGAGGGAGCATGCGGCTTGTAAAACATGGAAATGAGCTATAGAAGTATGATATACTCGTATAAACAGTGGTTTGCATGTGCATAACGCGTCACACACCATGCACTAGTTCCTAGATTAGCGCGACATCCGTTGATTGACAAACCTGGAAGCCACCCAGAATGCAACAGGTCAATGATGATTTTCAGAAATGAGACCGAAGGGGCTAACGGAAAGAGGTCAGGTGATTTTTCTATAGGCCCAAAGAGACTCCTACATGAGTTCTTTACGATACAACCACTACTTAATATAAGCATAATATAGGAATGTTAAGAAAGTAAACTAATGAAAGGGGGAAGGTGTGTGAGTGTGTCGGGGGGGGGAGGGGGAGGGTACGGATCCGACAATGGGCTCTGCTGATACTGTTCTTTTCCAAGCTTCCGCATTTCTTGATTAATTCAGTGTTTTCAATGTGGTATGAATAATATTGTCGCGGTACAACCATAAACCATATGTTTATGAGTAAGAAAAACTACACGTTCAGGTACGGAAGTCTTATACAGACCTACAGTGCGAGAGAAGGATTTACAGGCTGTGTGTCTTTTTTGCACGCCTAAAGTTCAATATTGTGCAAATACACCGGTACATAGCAGAAAATGCTATTCAAGAATCTTCAGCAAAGTGTAGGAGCTATAGAAACACAGTTTTAGTGAAATTATAGTAATCGTTTGACTTGGATTTGAGTTTTTTTTTGTCCCTAGAGTGACACAAATTATACTATAGGGACTAGTCTATGATTAGACAGTGCATGTAGGTCTCTTTTTACCTTCATGGACAGTGCCGTAGTGCGACACACGTAGATGACCTTGCATTCCTGTCAGTGCCTGACACATGCTAGCACAACCATCTGGTAATACATAAGTACTGTAATCAGCCTGATATACATGTACCCATGGACCTATGTACTGTAGGTCCATGATATACCTAAGTGAGATTTGGAACTGTGCCTAGGAAATACACTTGACCTCGATTGTTTTTTTGCGCTTTTACAAAATCTAGGTAATTTCTGATCTTCACATTCCATGGGCAAGTCTTTTATATATAGCCTAAGGGCATGAATAATGTTTTGATGTGTTAAGGGAGGGTTGCAAATGAGACACCCTACCAGACACAACAGAGGAAATGATGCGAATTTATCGATCCACAGCGGATCGACCTGGCAGTCTCCTCGGATAATTACGTTTCTTAAAGATAGAGTTCGGGATTTGCACGCCAGAAAACGTCAAAATGAATGCAAACAGCTCAAATCGTTCACAATGTGAAGATTAGTATAATAAACACCTGTCATAAAACCTTTGGGTAAAATACGTAGTTTTGTTGAAAATCTGGACCGTTAAACTTCAAATTTGCAAGTGACGGACACGTTTCGTTGGAACCAAAATTGTCCGATCAGCCGTTAGCCGAAGGTCGCGCAGAGTTTAGCCGTTTCACCAATCAGTGTGCTCCGCTGGTCGTGCAAACGTACACATAACCGTGATCCGCAATTTGAGCAAAATTTAAACCAGCGGAAAGAACAGTATTCTGATAGGATATCGTTATAAGTTCTTTCTCATAAAACAACAAGTTCGTGACGTATGGATCTCAAACTTTCAACACACCACTTGTAAGTACTAAAGTACCGTTTGGTAATGATAATAATCATAGTGAAGTGATGGGCTTGCATATCCTGAAATCTATCTTTAAACTTACTCGTCTTGCTTCTTCTGGAAACCATCTCCAGATTATGCATCATATGCTTGTCAGGTCTTCTTTAAACATCTATTTAATGTATAATTATCCCTCCCCCACCTTTAGGGTCATCATGAATCACAATGGGCTCTTTTCATTTGGGGTGAGGTTGTTGTTGGCTGAGTTTTAACATCTTAAACATCTTAACATGACACATAAGACTTTGCATATGTAGTCCATGATATACCCCTATAAACGGAAACGCCACATTTCCGGAATTTCAATATAGAGGAAGGCTGGGATCTGGGAAGTTAAATCCACTGTCTTTTTAAAAACTAAACTATGACGGATTCCCATTTGTTAAAAGATCGGCAGAAGATAATTTCAACAGATACGGACATTTTACCCCAGAAAACCGATCAACGTTTATTGGATTTTCGATGTCACAACTCGCATATGTCGTTGTTTAAAGAACTAATTTAAATTTTGACCGATCTGCTAGAGGCAACTGGCCCGGGTCCAAGGCCCAAAACTTTGCTTTGAAAATTCTATGCGGTGGAACGACTGTTCCCCTGGTTGACCCCACTACACCACTATTCGTCAGCATAGTATCCTTATACTTTCCTCATGGGAATGAAACTCACTTCCTCATTTCTAACAACAGAAAGTATGCGTGTTGCCAACAGCCTCGTTCACTGTTGACAATCTTTGAAATGTCTGCAAATAAACAATATAAACTTTTAATCATTACTTTTACGTGCTACTTCCTCCACTTCGCAGAGTTTCTTGGCAGGAAACATTCAGGATACAACCCACAAGAAGAACAGGAATTAAGTACGAGTTTATTTGAATTTTTCTGTCCCGATAAGAACAATAAACACGTTGACCATCTTGCCATGACTAATAATGATTCAGAAGCCCATTTTAAATTGTGTGCATTCTGTTACATGTTTGACTTTACCTATGAATGATAAGGAGGAACAAGTATATAAAATGAAGAAGCGGAAGAAAAAATATGAGAAAACCAATATGGAGGGGAGGAGGAGAAGATCGAAGGAGAAGAAGCTGAAGCAAAAAGAAGAAAGAGAAGAAGTAGAAAACGAAGGGGAAGAACCAGAAGGGCGAGAAGGAGAAGAAGGAAGAGAGAGAGAGAGAAGAAGAAGAAGAAGAAGAAGAAGAAGAAGAAGAAGAAGAAGAAGAAGAAGAAGAAGAAGAAGACATAAAACGTGAGCGGCGAAAAAGAACTAGAAGAAAGGAAGAAAGAAGGCAGTATAAAAAGAAATGAAAGCAAACTTTAGTTTATACGATAAGGACCATGAGCACACAAGTTCCTGTCAATGGTGTTGTTTGATTAAAAAAATATATAGAATGTACTCATTAAAAGAAAAATACCGGCGCGCGTGTGTGTGGAGGAATTAGGGAAACAAACCTGTCCATCTGTATTAAATCACGACTTTCTGATGGCGCAAATTGCTGAATTCGGGCAATGCATTTCGTCTGGAAGAAAATGTTCTAATAACAAAATATGATTGAAATAACAGTTTTTATCAGTTCACAAGAACAATGAATTAACCTACCTGGAATGTCTCGTTACAGGCAATCGAAATGTTGACATCTCGCCAACCCGACGTTTCGCGTTTCAAAGACCAGCTAATCTCATCTTGACATCCACGCACTCTGAATGTAGGGAGATTGTCTGCCTTGAGCACGGGATACCCGTAAGTCCAAAGAAAGACACTGAAGCTTAACCGGCCTCTTCCACTGGATAGCACCAAACTCGGAGAGACTATCAGTACGCGGAAACTGTAGAAGTAAGGCCTCGACTGGTTTATAGCCATTGTATAGCCGTATGATCCTACAAAAGACAGACAGACAAAAATGGTATTATACGGATAAAACCGATAATTACGTTCTACGATTGTTGCAACTTGGCAGTTTTTGAAATGTTGCCACACCACATACCACTGTTGTTTATGCCAGAAAATGTAGACCTTCGAATTTCCGTTGTATACAGCAACACGACGAATTTCCCAGAATTTGATAGACATTGTAGTTTTGTATTCCGTTAGTTTGGCTAAATAGATTTATTCTTTTTATACTGATTATTTATGATATTACTGAAATACGATAACAATAATACACCCCATATCAATTTATCTGTCTTGTGGCTTCTCCCATATTTTCCACTGGTGAAAATCAAGTCGTGTATAATTTTGTTTACACTTGCGTTTAAATGGAAGGACTGATTCAAGAGGCCTGTATTAATTTCTGTGCTCAGAAGAAATGAATTAAAAAGTGTTACAAGAACATTTCGCATATTTTGTATATTCATTTGTTTTTACAAACTACTTAGATACTGTATCAACTTTCAGATTTTAGGATGGCAGACAAATAGAATAAAAACATCCGATGTTTTTATGTGTTTATTTTGCTGGTGATTCACTCGTTTGACATATATATATAACTTAATATTCATCTAAATAGTGTATTGTACTAGTATCTAGTATATACATTAATTCCTATGCCGTCCACAAACCTTACTTTTGATGCTGTTGTCGCATACATGAATGAAGATAGGCTTAGATGCTTTAATATTTTTATTTAACTATTTAACACTTCATCGTGAACAATGTGCAGTATTTTTTTAAAATGAAATTGTAAATCTATTGGTTGATAATGCACATGCTGGGATATTCATCACAGCTAACAAGCATGTTAATTGTGATTAAGAATGTGTATTATACAAAACACAATTGATTCCCTTTTCTCGAAAAATGCTTGGTAATTGTGAAACTGAGAATTTAATTAGATAGCAGGATTGAAAGAGATCCTCAGTTTGGGTCAAAGAATCTCAGCTGCTGTTCAAAGTTTCCGCTGAGAAAGTTATGGAGTCAAATAATGTTTCCTCCTTGGCAGACCAGGACTGTAAGCATTCGTTGTGACAGGCAGAGTTACTGTGTAGCTTTATCATTTATATAAGTTTTACTTGTTTCATACTAATGATATAATTAAATGTAGCTTAAAATGTTGTTATCGCAACAAGTAAACCAGAATCATGACAATATCTTTCATTGCAGCCTATATGAATATTGCAGTTTCGGATTCAATAGGCCTTATTGCTAGTCTGGCTTATCGCCGCCTTTTCCATGCCCAATAGTTATGTTTGTTTTTCTTTTCTGCTCGAAATGCTCATACAGGTGTGCCCACCATGGGCCCCATCTTGGAAAAACCCGAAGCTGCCACTGTGCTATGACATGTTTTAGTTAATTTGATTCGTGTTGCATTTTAGGCTTCTCCCAATCTTGCAACTGCCCTTTAATTTCAAAATTAAAACTCCACAATAATTTGCGACACTTAAAAAAAAGATGACCGACGTAATTGCAACTCCCAAAAATTCCAACGGGGTTTAAGGGATTGCCCAGGTCATATCTTTTCCCATCCTCGCTAAATTTCAATATCTCTCAGATCAATATGTCTGTTTGTATTTTAGTAGCACGCCGTTTTATTAAAGAAGACCTGATGTTAAATGCAGAAACTAACTGCTTTCCCGTTTAAAAATAGCTAAAACATAATGACATTCGTTGCAATATTTGGATATTTTTGGTCGATGCACTTTCCCGCTCTAATGACCCCAGCAGTGAAAGGCGAATCAAAGGTTATCTTGATGATGTACTGATTTTAATTGATATCTTTGATAAACCATTATAACGAAACGCAAACGGAGACATTTTTAATGGAATGGACAGTTCAACGATGTAATCTTGTTCCGCATTATCAAATTGGAGGAAATGTTGCATCCGTAGAGCGTTGTTTCCCGGGTGATATCATTCTCGACACATTTTGTCAACGATGGCAAAATGTTCACGCGACAGGAAGTGACATAACGACTTGGTAGAAATAAACTGACAACTTATATTAAGAATGACATCAAACTACAAGAATGTGTACGTTCTTCGAGTAATGTTTGCGTGTGGCTCGGATGTACTTAATATTGTCTTACCGCGAATAAGACCAAAATTATCATCCAGCCTTCAACTATAGTTCATCATCAGAAAAAAGGGAATCCCGTTTCTGCTAAGGAATAGAAATATTAGTGTTTCGGATGGTCGACAGTTCGGAAAACTTTGAATAGACCTATATTTACAAAATGTTCATAATTAATGTCGTTGCCATTTAAGTTGATTTGACCCATGTGCTCCCTTTCCACAAATATAAAATATATCCCACATCCGTTTGCATGTGGGGAGGTTACCTCTGATCAGATGTCATTGAGGTATGAAGCTAAAAGAAACTACGGTATGAGATACCCACAGAATCCTTTTCACAAATAAAATATTGTGATTTTGAATTACCTACATAACCGAGAAACATGTAACACATTAGTTTAACAGATAATTTGAATTATGATAATTGCGAGCAGATTTTAGACAGCATCACATCAAACCCAACCTCGGAAATCAAGTGGGATTTGAGGCACCAGGACTTATGAATGTTTGTATTCAAGTATGACATTTATTTTGATGAAGTGACAAAAATAAAACCAAACAGTTTCTGTAAAATGTTGCAGCAATATTTTACTGGAATATGTCATTCGAATACAGGATAGGATGTTTTTGAGTCTTGGTTTCTCTTTCGAATTCAAGATGCTGAACAAAGTTGATCAAACAGAAACTACAAAAAAAGTTCAATAGTTTTGGTGAGCAAATTATTCTATGTTACATGGAAGTCAACTGGCGGAAGACGGGGGGGGGGGACATGTCCCCTCCACTTTTAAAAGTGGGGGGGGGGGGGACATCATATCATTTGTCCCCTCACTTTTGTATAAATATGCACCAAAATGCATTATTTCAAGCAGGAAATGCAAAAAGCTCCCTACCGTGGGAGGGGGACATCCCCTCCCACACCCTCCCCCCTCACTCCCTTCGCAAACTCGGGCTCGGTCAGTTCGTTCCCTCGCTAATGGTCCCCCCACTTTTCAGAACCGGATGACGCCCTTGCTATGTTATAATGTTGTTGCAAAATAAAACTAGAATAAATGTCATGAAAGGAATGAGTACTATACATTTGTTTCTTTATGTCGTTTAATATTGTTGATTCTACAAGTTCGTCAAATACTTGTAACATGTTTTGACCGAGGTCCATGCAGGCGGCGTTTGTCTGACAGAGCGACAACTACTACACGTGCCCTGACGAGATAATACATTTGACATTTGTTGAACATTTCCGTCATTTGATTAGTGTCGTTACAGTGACGTAATATCATGATATTTGGCTGGTGGGTGCCCGGGTCACCAGACTAGATGTCTATCGTTTTTCACAGTTGTTTCAGTTTCAAATCCCAAGTAAATTCAGCAAAATTTATCAAGTTTAGATGAAGTGTATGCATTTTATGATGCATGATCTTAATTAAATAAATTGCAATTGAGTAAATTACAAACGAGCGTCCCTATGTTCTCCAATCTCTTTAAATACAGTCAAACCTGCCTTAACGGCGACCTGTATTCAGAGAACCGGATCCTTCTTCATAATGACCACCCAAATTTCCCCGAAGGAATAATTATGTTATAATGCTCTTTACATAACGACCATCTGCTGAATGCGACCAGCCATTGCCATGTATTCTGCTATACCGAACAAGCCCCCAAACAGGGACACACCAACCCCCAAACTTGTGAGTGAACAATCTCATTGTTTTTCATCAGGTGGCTGGGCCGGCTAGTCCCTGCTTGCAAACAAAATCCCTTATAAAAAAACGATAAAAAATAGAATGGTTGGGATTTAGTAAAAAAGATCTCGTTAAAAATACATTTTGTCTGGTCGCTACTATTTCTTTTCATACTTATCGAATATCCATTCCATATCCAATATGCCATCAACCTGTCAATAAAGAGCATCTGCTCATAAAGACCACTTTTGCCGCTTCCCTCGAGTGGGCTATCTATACAAGTTTGACTGTAGTTTTAAAATCCCAAGAAGTGTTCCTTGGTTTGTTTATCTGACAACATAACACCCCCCCAAAAAAACCACAAAAAAAACACAAAAAAACACACAAAACGGACTACATTGTCATATAAATACGTAAACTTAGTACAATTGATCGTCGCCGTAAAATTAATTCTGACTTTCAGAGCCAGGAAGTTTTGAATCAACATAAATCGCAGGAAGTGAGTGTATAGTTATGTTCGAGGTAACAGATTTTATCTGTCAAGGTTAGCTAATTACAATGGCGTCTAATTAGGATAACGATGGCAGGGAAAACGTTTAATACAAAAATCCTTCTATCAATTATTAATTACAACGAAATTGAGTTTTTATTCATGCTTGCACATGTGTTTGACCAAACTGCCATAAATTTATAAATTGTGTTCTTGGGGCCCATGAAAGGAAAGGACTGAAATCGGTTTTGATGTGGACATTTTAATCATTTACAGCTCACAAAGAACTGGATCAGGATACATTTAAATCCAGTATTGCCAATTATGGAGTTATTAAGGACAGTTCTGGAAACCCAGTGCGCATTTCAGGAAGAAGATGAAAGCAAACCTGGGGAAATTTACACATTTCACGATTAAGTTATTCGGATTGATTAATTTCTATGAAATAGACCGGTTACATAGTCGGGTAACAATGGAACGCTGGAGATTGTACACATAAATACGATTCGAAAAAAGTATAATTTCTGTTCTAAGATATACATTTGCATTATTTGCATAATTTTATGTAAACATAATACTACCGGTCCATAACCTGTTTTCACAACAACAACAAATGTCCCGGCAATTTTAGGCAGCGGAGGGTCAACATAAGAATGAATGTCAGAGAGTAAAGTTAGATAATAAAGGTAAGTAGAGAAAAATAAGAGCCATGTCTATATTTGTAACTGATGTGACAGAAGTGAAATGCTAGAGATAAGGAAATAAGAAGATGATAATGGTATGGTGGTGGTGATGATGATGAAGAAGAACAAAAAAGAAGAAGAAGATGATTAAGGAACGAAGATTCAAATTCAATGTTTTATTGTCCATCAAGGATTCTGTAACTCCTAGGTCCACGGTCGGAGTGGTATTAACAGTATTGTGGTTATGTTGTACTTTTGGTACCCAAACCAAAGGTTGCTCTCACTTTTGCAAATCACGAATAGTGTCCGTAAATTGAGGGAAATATACCTACACACAGATCGAAAAAAAAATCCAGTCTGTTTGATCAAGGAGCTGAATGACAACTTGAACCCAATGCTTAGTGTCATCTCGTGTAAACACGTATTTTTATCCTAATTTCACCTATTTTGTTTTTATTTGATTTATTTATAGAAGTAATTGATGTCAAGGGAACGTATTAGTAATGCTTTTATGAGTGTATAGATGTCAGCCCAATGACTTCCGTACAATATTCACTTGACGCATCAAGAAGCAGTCACAATGACTAAGCGTTTCTGTATATTTTTTCACGCGCGCTTGAGATGCGTTTGAGATATCATCTTTTCACAAACTATTTCTGAACTTATGTTTCAGGTCTATGTTTCAACAATTTGATATATTTTGATTTTATTTAAGATTTTAGTTTGCAGCGTGCATGGCATACACGAACGGTTGCTTTGTTGTGAATTCTCTAGCAATTAAGTGGCAACTGTCATCGTGCAGCACAAACTTGCACAAAATCAAATTTGATATGTTTGACAAAACCGATTGTTAAGCAGTCACTCGTGATCGAATATGAACTGATGAACGATCATATATATATATTTATATATATATATACATAAAAATAGCTTCAAATCTGCAACTTGAGCAATGTCACACTGGGTGCACCTTTATGGGTGCAACTTTGCACCTTTCAAAATCCAAAAGGTGCAAAGTTGCACCCGTAAAGGAGCTCCCAGTGTGACTTTGGTATGTACCTTTAAAGGTACAAAGTTGAAACTATTTTTCGTAGTGTGCACAAGAAAGTAAAAATGATCCCTGCTGGTCAGTTTTTAAATTTTTCTTATCGAGTTTTAGAGATTTTGAATTGAATTTGGATTACCTTGGGGTGTATTCAGAGTGCGGTCATTCAGGGGGCCGTCTTGGCCGTTGCGGTTGACACTGGCCCGCCGTACCTCCCACTGTTCATCCCTGTGTTCCAGACTCTTGTGGGGAAAGCGGACTCGAAACCCGCAAAACGACGAGCGGAGATCTTCGAAGTCACAGCGGAATAATTCTATTAAAAATGAAATAGAATAATGAATATAAATGAAGATAAAACGAAACCTTATAGTAAATGTAAAGATACTTATTATATGGGTATCTGTTATACTTATATATGAAGAGCTCGTTTCCACAAGGGGGTATCACTTTTCATGACCTTTTTGCCAAAATTTATACAATTTTAGTAGCTTTATACCTTAAAATGTCTCAAATTAGAAGTTGAAATTCCCACAAATAAGGAAACGGGTGAGCAAGAAAAATGATTTCACTTTTAAAATGGGATACATCCATTTTAGTTGATTTCCAAAACGGGGTTATTCCAAGTAATGACGATAAGAAATAAAATAACATGTATAAAAAAGTATCTTTTTTTCTAAGTGGGGTTTTACAATCGCATTATGAGGAAATTTGTTAGGTAAAAATTGGCTTTTCACTCAGAAACATTGCAATATGGGTGATTAAAAAAAAATGGTTTGGTTAGAATGGTATTAGATCTAATCCCTTTTGGAAATAAAGTACAGCTTGTTTCGAAAGGGGTTATGTCCACTTTTCATCAAATTTGACCTTTTTTCGCCAAAATCCATTCCGTTTTAGTACATAGATCGATAAGATGACACAAATAAGAAGTTGAAATTCCCACAAAAAAAAATGGTAAAATATTGCCAAGAAAATGAATTCTTCTTTTATATAAAAGGAAGTAGTTTATTTCCGAGAAGAAATCAACCCCCCCCCCCGAAAAAAAATAAATGAAAACTCATATTTTTTTTTCTAAGTTTGCTTTTACGTTCGCATTGTGGGGTACTTTGTTTGGTTAAGTTGGCTTCACTGAGAAACAATGCAATGTGGGTATATTAAAGAACCTCATTTTTTTAATCAGAATAGGTAATAAGTGGATCTACCGATTTTACAAATAAATTTTCATTTATCTATCCATCTATCTATCTATCTATCTATCTATCTATCTATCTATCCATCTATCTATTTAAATACATAAGACATTACTATAAATCGATGAAACAAAATTAAGAGAGTTAAAGGAAAAGGTACAATGTTGGAAGGCATATTTCTTTTGGGTTAGGATATCAATGATTGATGCAAGGAGCAGTGGGGACGAATCCAAGGGCAGAAGAGCAAAGTAAAACAAAGAAAAACAACAAAAAGGGATTCAAATGAATAAAAGACAGAAAAAGACACTCTCCCCTTGGGGAAAATCGGTCTAAGTTATATTTCCGTGGGTGATATGCCCCTAAGAAAAATCCTCGTTCCAATACTCGAAACCAATGAAATAGTTTAGGGACAAATGGTGTCACCACAAACGTACCTTAGTTACATACTACATGTATTCTCTCTTGATAGCAAAGTTGAGATATTATTTACAGATGCTTATGGAAATGATACAGGACTGTTATATCTTTGCTGCATATCCTTCAAGATATCACATATCAATATGTTTGATATCAAATTACATTTTCTTTGCCTATATATTACAACAAACGCTTGAAGCGTTGAGTTCGGAGATTAGATTGGAAAAGATAAGTGAATGGGAAGAGAGAATGAGAAAGAGGAAATAAAGAAGGGGAGGGGGCCGGCATATGTAGGTATATAGGGGATGAGATCACAGGTAGCGTAGAAGCCAAGGAAAAATATTTTGAAAGGAAACAGGCAGGTGCAGCCAGTCTACACCGACAGACTCTTGGGGCATTCGCCTCGAGGCTGTGAACCCGACATAGATTGTCCTCATGCGTATTGTCTAATAAAATACATATTTTCAATATAAGCTGACTAATGACAGGTTAGCACAGCAAACATCCACTTAAAGACAAAAATTTAACATTGCCAGAATTGGAATAAAAACATTTTGGCGTTTGAAAATGGTTTGGATAATTATGTGAATCATAGTTTAACAACTTCTACCGTATGTTATGTACAGCCTAATGAATGTTAAGTATTAAAATCTTGTAAATAGGAAGCAAAGTTGAAATGCAAACAAGCAAAATAAATAAAATAACCTTTTAAAGACAAATTCAAACATTCGGAAGCAAGTAGTAATCAGTAAAGTGTTGGAGCATAAACGTATCCGTGAAATCGAATGCAGAAATATAAATCATCTGCAATGAAATGTATTACTGTTTATACATTAAACCTTTCGATAATGTGGGAAAGGTTGCTTTCCCCGTAACCGATCCTCCGCATAAATCTCTAAGTGCAGTAAGGTCATGAAGATTGTGATTAATGCAAAACCGATGTTTTAACTATTATAGTTACAGATTTTTTTTGCATAATTGAAACTAGGTTTCAATTATCAGCTTGAATGCGACCCCTTTCCTATTAATTTATCCCTCTTACATGAATAGACTATTGTATAAATTAGCACAAGATGGCATACTGAAAATAGCTCAATGTCAGTGTAGTGCCAACTTTTAATGTACAATATATCTACCGATTTAAATATCTGGCGAGTTTTAGCAGAACGTGTAGTTCCATGTGAATAAATAACACGAGCAAAGGTACTCGATAATATTACGAGTATCATACGTTAGTAGTGCAAAAAAGGACATGGCGAGTATCCAAATTATGCATTCTCGTCTGAATCTAACGTGGCCAAGTTTGTACGACATTAATTTCACACGTACGCCAAATCAGAAACAATTACCTGTAACTAATATGAGAACAAAATGGACATAAGGAAAAGGAAAATCCCCATAATACACGTGATGAGCGGTTTCGGAGTTTTTATTTGTAGATTAGACAGTAATGTTGCTATTGATCATGCTGATAAAAGCGATGTTGTAAGAAATGATATGGAAATATGAGTCTCTTCTTTCTGTTGAGAGAATTCAATGTACGTAGATAAATAATCGTAATTATTTAATTACTGAATAATACGTCTACTATTTGATGTTTAAGGTTGAACGATGTTGTAAGAAGTGATATGGAAATATGAGTCTCTTCTTTCTGTTGAGAGAATTCAATGTACGTAGATAAATAATCGTAATTATTTAATTACTGAATAATACGTCTACTATTTGATGTTTAAGGTTGAACATTTTCTTTACTTGTTACGCTCTCCGCCCATTGTGATGGCTTTTGCATCAGGATACCAGATTTCCCTGTTCACGGCAAGTTTTGCTGCATCTGATGGATCATGATCTTCTAGGATGTCATCCAACTATTTCCCATCACCACCTTCTTCTTCTTCTTCTTCTTCTTGTTCTTGTTCTTCATCTTCTATTACTTCTTCTTCTTCTTCTTCTTCTTCTTCTGCTTCTTCTTCTTATGCTTCTTCTTCTTCTTCTTCTGCTTCTTCTTCTTCTTCTTCTGCTTCTTCTTCTTGTTCTTGTTCTTGTTCTTCATCTTCTATTACTTTTTCTTCCTCTTCTTCTTCTTCTGCTTCTTCTTCTTCTGCTTCTTCTTTTTCTTCTTGTTCTTGTTCTTGTTCTTGTTCTTGTTCTTCTACTACTACTTCTTCATCATCATCTTCTTCTTCTGCATCTTCTATTACTTCTTCTTCTTCTTCTTCTTCTCTCGTAATCATCATCTATTCACATCGGTACGAAATTAATTTTAAGTATTTGTTGAAATTCCATTCGATAAAACCTTTGAGACAATCTTCTCGATAACCATAATCATTAAGGAACTATCTGTAACCCAACATTTGAAAAACCGATTCTAGATAAACACTTCTGTTAGATGCACATTTATTAAATGAGGAAAGTTAAGATATGTTCGATCAGGGCTTATATTTACGCTGGTTAACTCTATATGACTCAAGGGAAATTTCAAGAGCAATGAAATTCACAGGATCTCACGTCTGTACACTTCCGTAAATAGTTGGCAACTTCGCCAAAGATTGTTCTGATCGCGTGGTGCGATTTCATGTGAAAACAAATACAAATGATATATTCAAATCAGAGTGACAAAAATGATAACATAAGGAGTTCACCAACTGTGATTAATCCGTATATCAAAAGAACAAGATGTGTGATGAATCGCATCTCTCTTCTATCAACATGGAAAAAATACTTAACCGAATTCCTATTCCATGTATTCCATGGAATAAGTTTGTAGCTTGAAAAGAGATCGATTCTGGAAGTTGGTTTCAACTTAGCTATATACAGGGGTCATGTTAAGGTAAGTCTAAAATTCCACACATGGAGAGGAAAAGGAAAGAATTAAGGGTCCTATATAGTTCAACAAACAGGCTGATCCCGAAAGCTGAACTTTCGTTCTACTTTTGATATGAGTAACTTGTAGAACAAAACAACAAATTCAAACATTATGAACATTGAGACAAACAAATGGCAAAGCTATCATTGATAAATTTAGTGAACATGGAACATGTTATAATTGCAAACGTGGGAAAGTTGCATTGTCATTAATAAATCTACATGGAAATGTCATTTGTCTCGTGTTAATGTCGAGATCAGATTAGATTAATTTCGATCGATTTTCATGATTAACCTCGGGTGTTTACAGTGTAAGTACTGGAACCATAATTATGCCGAGTAGCCTTCGACCAAAGTGAATCAACACGAATGAAATCCGATTACATTACTTTACACAAATTGTAGGACGCTTCCAAGGAAACGGGGTCTTCGATTTTCAGTTTTTAAACTGACAAACTGTTTCTCCTAATTAAACATCTGGATTGTAGGCTCAATACTGCGAGGTAAACTGTCTTCAGTGGCGAATCGTGGGGGGGGGGGGGGTAGGGATTTAATCCTCCGGCTGCCAAATGAAAATGTGATGAGCATAAAAAGCACCATTATGTTTAAAAAACATTGGAAAGCACTACAAAACCATTAAACTTACCATAAAAATACTATTAAACAAACACAATTTTCGATTTTTCGGCGTGCTTTGCGCGCAAAATTCTATATTGAAACTTGGCGAAAATTTTGGATTTTTCCCCTTTGGCTTCCCCCATCCGAAAAATGGATCGACGCTCCAGGTTAATAGCCCCTCCCCCCAAGCAAAAAGCTAGATCCGCCCCTGGTCTTAGCAAATACAGGTCTCTGCTTTA
Organism: Eucidaris tribuloides; assembly: GCA_001188425.1. NCBI lineage: Eukaryota > Metazoa > Echinodermata > Echinoidea > Cidaroida > Cidaridae > Eucidaris > Eucidaris tribuloides. The sequence goes on along the minus strand of JZLH01S0257048.1, from coordinate 3,659 downwards.
TTCAGTGCATTTAGGTTTGTCTGCAAAATCATTTCTTGTAGTATCTATCTTTAGCTTTCGAAAGAAAAAGTGAAATATATAAGCTTTGTTTCTTACAGTTGAGAAAGTACGGAAAGTAAACACTTCCTCTGTAAGTATGGGGGTAACCAGAATTTCTTAAACTTAAGGAGAGTTTACACCGTAAAATTGAGGAAAATGCCTCGATATTTTATTCACAACAGATGTGATTCACACCTCCTGGTTGCACTGTTGACTTGTCAATTCCACTTTCTAAGTTGTTAGATGAAATGGGGGTATTGACCCTTCTGCCCCCTTTTCCAAATCTATGTTTGAGTGTGTGTCATTCCGAGTTCCTGCCAGGGGGATTCGTCACATACGTGTGCACTTGAGTGATTTGAGCTCAAGGTTCTGAAACGTACAATATGGGGAGAAAAAAACGGGGGAGAGGCGTTGATGGTGAGCAAAAACTCGTGAAATTGGTTCAGCACGGGCGTAGATTTATTAAATTTCGTGACGGAGATCGCCAGGAGGAAAGGGGGGGGGGGTAATGGTAAGCAAAACCTCTGAAGTCGTTTGGTATTCATAGTTTTATTTAGTTCCGTGACAATAAAAACATGTCAGGAGTAAGGGGCGGTAGTGAGCAAGACACGTGAAATACTTCAGGGTTAGTCAGCCATGAATCATGTTTGTGTGCGTGTTTGTTTGTAGATTATGTTTAGTTGTCGTTACATATGGCAGGTATGATTTCTCTCCTTCTTTTCGGGCTATTTTTTTTTAACTTTTGCTGAAAGGTAAATGACATGATTGGGGTAGTCCTCAACTTGGGCTGACACTACTCTAGAATCAAGTAAACTATAACAAGATTATCCTGTGAAAATCTTTTAGTCAAACGTTGACTCATTCTTGTCTATTGTCCCTCGTGGCAGGCAAACCTGCTGTGTGGCTCTCTATAGGGGTCTTATTTTTATCGTACTCGGATAAAAATAAAATACTAGTATGTTCATGCTTGATTCTCCGTAAGTAAACAAATTACAGACAAATCCTTCCAGCTGGGAGAT
>JZLH01S0257037.1:7068-18899 GCA_001188425.1 Eucidaris tribuloides | reverse complement strand
GGTTTAGTTTGGCCACCAATCTCGCTTGGTTTTGTGTGTATCCGTTCTTTATTTTTGTAACCGTTTGAATATTCCGTTCAAAGAGACAATCGATATGTGCATTGTTGTCTGGGTGCGGATTTAACAGTGGTATACACAAAAGAGAGCATGCTGCACTGCTCCGCCCCGCTCCCTCCCAACGACCTTTTCCTCAAGGTCAACATATAATTTAATGACATAAACGCGAATTAGGGTCATATTTAGATTTTTTTATAGATTAATACATAAACAAAACTTTAAAAAACAATAATGCTCCTGCAATATTTATGGACGTACCCCGTTTAAAACTGTGGGTGTGGTACCCCTGTAATTCACTCCGACCGTACTGCCACGTTGAAAACTATGACTCAATGCGCATGACCCATGCCCTTTTGCCCTTTGGTGTTGGGATTTCCGGAAGGAGTAAAGCATGTCTGCTATTTGCATAATCACTGTCGTCGGTCCCGTGTTTTGTGTCTAACTCACGCCTATATACCGAGGTGAAAGGGGATACTTTCGTCGCACATATTATCAGGGGTCTTCGCCCCTCTATAACAGCCACCAATCAGTTACATATGAATTACAGGTAATGTATATTGCTTTATTTTATTTGCATTTGTGTTCACAGATCTCTCGCAAAACCTTCACAAACAGACAAGCGCCCTTTATGTTCATTTCACTATTGACTTGTACACGTAGATCTACACACACAAGTGTACCACCACGTAATAAGTGTAACAGTGTGACGGTGTCGCGGTGGTGTGTGTGACACACATTTGACATTGATACACACAGCATTTGCCAAGGCAAACGAAATGACGTTTGTTATGTGCATGTGGCTTGGTGATTAGGGAAACATTCACTCTTGTGTCTCTTGGGAGTAGACAGTCCGATCAGTCGTAACATATTGGTTAGATTGATGTAACTTGTAAGTTAGATTTGTGTGAAATTGTGTTTGACTTTGAGTTTGACGGTGTTGGTGGCATGGGCATGACGGGGATTGTATTTAATTGGGGGCTTCTCATTTTTTTGTTATTGACATTGTAGAATGTTGGTCATCCCATCATTAAAGAGACAACAGACCTCGAGCTCATCGATCCACATATTCATGCAACATTCTTGGTCGTTGAGTTCGCACTGTTGTGTCTGTGAAACTGAAGGTTACACGAATAACGTTAGATCTAATGTATGATTATGACTATGAGCCTGGGCCGGCCCATGCTTGGGAGTGATCCGTAGTGAAGACCGTCGTCTCATACGATCACTCGCGGTAGCGGTTGTTTGGACTGCTGTTTGCTGCAAGATATGAATTTTGTGGAATGGAAAATTTATGTATTGTAGAAAAGCCTTAATTTATCAATGTAAAACAGCCTGTAAATGTTCTTTATTTGCTGCAAAGTTGACTTACTAATACATTCGCCTGTCCATGAAATCTTGGTGGACAACCTTCAGGCGACTTTTGCTTGGTTGACGGGTGCCCATGCCCGTGCGTACTAGTTCAAGCATTGGCATCAATGAGGCGCAGGTACAATTTCTGCCGTGCACTGTGAATGACCGGCGAGGGTGTCCCGCATTGTGAAGGGAGACGGCCCGGCTACTATTGCCGAGCTATGGGGTAGTACAGCATCTTTTGCTCTGTACTACCCCATATAGTTCTATGGGTGGCCTGGCCTGACTCCTGAGGTCATCAGTGAAAACTTTTTCAGTCTCGTATTTCATTAACTGTAAAAACGATTCGAGTTTGACTTGCCAGTTCATTGATTAGTCTTATTTGGTCTAGATCTATCTGTGTTATTTTTCTCACACAAATCATGACACAAAAATCAAACTGAATGATTGCTGCATGTTTGCGCGATAACCTGAAGTTCTTTGCTGTTGGTATAGTGTAGCTGAGGGCTTCATATTCATGGTGTTGGGGGGGGGGGGCTGGTCTCACATTGGCAATTAGATCAACTGGGGGTGAGAGTGTGAGAATTCATTTGAATGGACACTGTATGCCAAAGTACTATGCACACACAATTTGAAAAATATGTTGAAATTACCAGTTGATCATTTTCTCCATGTTGAGTAGCTGATGGATTGTCCTTGGCAAGTGAATGCGTGGTAACACACCAAAATAATGTATTGTGTGTGATGGTATGATCTTGCCACTGCCAGTAAAAATCATAAAAAAACGTACATGGCCTGAAAACTTGACCAGTTACATTGCAGTAAGGTCATTTAACAAATCCAGACTGCTAATACTTTTATTTCAAAATTATTTCAGAGAATTTATGTCACTTCTCGGATAAACTCGGCACAGTCTATAAGTGCTTAGTGCTAAGTGAGAACAAAATCTGGGCAAAGAAAATATCTGCCTTTGCCGAATTTGTTTTTTATGCCTTCCGCAACGAGTGCTAGGCATCATTTTCGGGTTTTCCGTTTTCGTGCGTCGCTTCGCGTTCGTCCGTGCCGTCGTTAGCCCGGATTGTTACCGAGTGGATAACTTGGACCGATCGAATTTTGATGTAACTAGGACCGATGTATCGTAATAATGAGCCGCAATGAATGCATTAGTTTTGGAGATGAAGGTCAAAGGTCACCGGGCCTTAAATATGTCTGATTTGGGCTCGTTACCGCGATAACTTGAGAGCGGACTGGTCGGATTGTGATGTAATTTGGGTGAAGTATGTATTATGAGGCACCAATGAACTGATTAGATTTTGGAGCTGAAAGGTCAAAGGTCACCGAGCCTAAAATATGTCTGATTTGGGCTCGTTACCATGATAACTTGAGAATGGCCTGTCAGATTTTTATGTTATTTGGGTGAAGTATGTATTATGAGGCACCAATAAACTGATTAGATTTTGGAGCTCAAAGGTCACCGGGCCTTAAATATGTCTGATTTGGGCTCATTACTGTGATAACTTGAGTATGACTTTTCCGATTTTGATGTAACTTGGGAGAAGTATCTTATGGCTCTGTTTTTTTCAAGATGGGTCAAAACCCTAAAATGCACTTTGGCCAATTATTGTGTAGAGACCAAATATATTTCTGCTATCGTTTTGCCATGTAAGTATAGTACAGACCTAGCTTTAGCTCCCATAGCTTAACCAAACTGGCACCACATTTACTTCTCTGTGTAATATGTACCCAAATGCCAAAAAGTTTACGGAAATTTGTCAACCAGAAAAACATTGCCGTTTGTTATTGATTGCAAAATATAAACTACAGCATTTTAAAAATTTCTTTCATTTCACTTATGACATATGGAAGCCAAGGATTAAAAAGTAAAAGAAAGCAAGAGATTATTCCAGTTATGAAAAGAACAGTGAACCATCAAACACAGTGTTTCGGACGTTACATTTTCCGTTAACTTTTCTTCTCATTTTTGAGCATCATTTAAAAAAACATGTTGCTGATCTAACCTTTCAATATAGCAGCCTTAGCTAAATTTCACTTATGTACAACATTAAAAAAAAAAACAATTATCCTGATGTTGTCCAGTTAAATAACAAGAAGGAAGACTTCAAATTTTAATCTGAATTTCCGTTAACCTTTTTGTAACGTCCGAAACATTTTTAAATCTCCCATGAAAATTTTGTGATGATCTTTGTGATAGACTACTTACAATGCATTTGAAGGACTACCTACAAGGAATGTAGTAAAGTGAAAAATTCATGAGAGTCCTTATTATTTTGTTAAACAGAACAAAATACAAATTTCCGTTAACTTCGGTAACGTCCGAAACAAATGTAACGTCCGAAACAAAAAATACATATTTTTCTGTAAGTTAAGCTGAACATGGAAAATTTGATTTATCAAACACCAATAATTAATGAAAGTGGTCACAATGCTAGAGATTAGTGATGGAATTGAGGTCATTAGGCATATATCAGAATTGTTATCTCAGAAAATATGTTTCGGACGTTACATAATAATATTGTTAACATGTTAATTGTGCATATTTTGATTTTCACAAATATGTACAAAAGGTATCACAAATTAAACTGAATTGATCAAATTGGGTGTGTCAGTCATGACTTCCAAATCAAATTTGAAGGGTTGTTTAATGAATTTGGAGTCAATGCATCAATTTGTTGACAAAAATAGGTTAAGTTTTGCTGTGCTTTTACAACAATCAATCTCTTGAAACAGACCGCAAAAATGCATGAGTTCATAAATAATTAAATTTTTACTCTTATATTTGTAGCACAATCTAAAAGAAATGTCACAAGATTGAGTTTCTGTATTTTTTCCTTTGATGCAGCCTTCAATATCCCACTAGATGTCTATTGATCAATTTGTTTCGGACGTTACAGGCACCTGTTAACAATATCTTACAAGGCCTATCATCTTCTAATTAAAATAGTAATAGATCAGTGTTTATTGCTAGAAGCAAAATATGTTTGATCCCAGGAAAAAAAAGATGGGATTTCCATTTCTTTACAAGAATAAGGTCCATTTCTGGGCATTGGAATATGGAATGTAATGCTTTGAAGAAAATGCTCCCATGTAACAGGATGGAATGTGCAAGCCAGAGGATGGAATATACAATGTGGCCACGTGTAATGTGTGTCTACACCCTATGGCAGTGCATGGCAGAGTGTATCCCACTCACTGCTTGTAATGTCTTGATGATAATGTCTCCAAAACAAGAAAAATGTTGCACAAAGTTAACATTCTGTAACGTCCGAAACACTAATGATCTGATAATAATTGCCTTGTTTTTTGCTCTATCATACTAATATAAACTTAGGTCTTTTGCTTTGCTTTACTGACAATGTGTTCATGAAACCATTTTACTGTATCTATGAAGAACTGTTTAATTTTGGACCTAGGGCATCCAACATAGTAAAGAACTGCTAAAGAACTTCTAAAACAGTTTAACATCATTTGTGGCAATAATAATGCCTACATGTAATTTTGTGTAATTATATGGCAAATGTTAACCAACACGGAAGCTTTGTATGTGGAAAAAAAAAAGATTATCCTGTCTGAAAAATAATCTATAGAAGTCATTAGAATTTTTTTCCAGGATGGTGGAAAAAACTGCAAGAAACCCCTTAAAACCATTTTTTTACCAGCAAAAACTTGAATGCCCCCATAAACATTTATGAAATGAGATCATTAGCTGAAAAATTATTTACAATTGCCATTAACAAGAATTACCTACCTCAAGGTAATTATTTCAAGGAGTTTTGGTATATTTTGGGGAAAAACATTTTTGTCTAGTACTCTAGTAGTGATAAGAAACTTCTGCTCTTGTAGTGCATGCCAATGGTGTCAACTATACATGTACATGTACATGTACTGTAGGTCTGCACTACACACAGGCATAGAGTATTTTGAATTAGTCGTGAACCAACATGCCAGCCAGTGTAGATCTACATATATTTTACCTTTTTTTTAAGTAGACTCTAACTTTGTTCTTCATAAGTTTGTTCTATCTACTGAATCCCACCGAATTTGTAATGAACTGAAATAGACTTACATGTAAAAATCTACAAGTATGAGAAAATTCAGCCCACAGACCTAATCATCCAGTTAGACAATAATTTTGGTATTTATGCCTTTAAAGATACTGAGTTGAAAGGAAAAACTCAGTGAACATTACATTAAGGTGGGACCCACTTATTACAAGGGAAAAGTTTTCAGAATTTCATAATGCTCAAGAAGCATGATCAAATCCATTTTACATTTCCCTCATTTGGAAGGGCATATCCTCCCCAAAGAAGGTGTATTTACATGTATGTGTATATCATCCCATCACAGGATTTAGTTCATAAGTAACATAAACATGCAAGTGTATATCTTGCATTTTGATAGTGTGAATAGTTAATGCAATGTGCAAAATTATTCACACCTTGTAAATTATGAATGAAAAATGGCCCACAATCTGGGTTCAGGTGATTTTGTGGCATGCTTGACAAACAATCAGATTTATTCAAGATATGATCAGCATTTCTTTATTCACAAATAAGGATTCTTTTGGACTTATATTACAATGTACATAATAGTATAGTACATGTAGGTCATACATCAAAATTATTTCTATACACTTGCATTTAAATGTAGACTTAAGTACATTATTCACTGGCATATTCATTTAGAAGATTTTATGCTAGAAAGTATGGATTTAAAAATTGGGGGGGGGGGGGTTAAAACATATTTCCATTTTTTTTCTTCCTTTTCCAGGATGGTAAAAATTGTAAAAACCAGTGGAAAAAATCGCCTTGAGAAAAAACTGCCAACTTTGATCGAAAAAGATTTGATTTTGAAATAAAATGTTAACAATGTGTAACGTCCGAAACAGATATAGGTGACATGTTTTCCATACTTCCTTCTGTATATGTTTCAATTGAGTACTAGCTACAACTAGTAAGTTGACTAATATTATCAAGGGGGTTCTCATACATGTAAATACTTTTACTGTGCTAACAGAGGAATTTATTTAATTTTGTTAGCATTAATCACATTATATAGTATGTTTACATGATTTTCAATCATTTACCATAATTTGGAACCAATGTAAGGTAAAGGTTGGATCAGTTCAGTACACTCTTGACTTGAATTATCATAAGAAGTCACAGATGTGAAGATTTGAAGCTGAAAGGTACCACTCTGCCTAAAAATCTGGTATGTTAACATATCGTAACGTCCAAAACAAACTGGAGTCATAAAGTGAAGTCATCAACATGCTGGAATTTTCTCTTCTTTTTTTGGTCCAAACATTACCTAGTGTAAGCCAGTTACAAACATGAGGGTAAAGTTTTCATACACTGCCTATTTATTTTTTAGCAAGAACTTTAAAATGCGTTTCTCCATATTTTCCACATTTTTTGTTGCAAAATGCCATTACATTACCTTGCTCAGGAGCGAAGAAGCCAAATTTGGTATCAGTATTTTCTTTAAATCGTGCTCTTTGCATTTGTAGTATTGAACATGGTGACAAGGATAACATGAGTGTACTGAGAACCTTGGTATACAACCTTCTTTTATTGTAAAATTTTCAAATGCAAATGTATTCTGCCACTGTAACATGAAATAGTGGCGTAAGATTAAGCTCCAAGTTCTGTTATTTTCAAGTAATTTGAAGGTTGGATGTCAAATCTTAATTCAGTGGTCTCTGATTAGTTTGATTTTTTCACCCTTGTTGACACTGTTTGGAAACTCTTCGAAAAACCAGAGCCTTATTAAAGGCACCAAATTTGCTGATTCGATTTTTGCGAGTTGATAAGGTCAGAGGTCAATAAGGTCACCCGGGCCTTAAAATTGTCTGATTTGGCTGCGTTACCAGTCCTGATAACTTGGAGAGTGGCCTTAATTAGGATTTTGAACCTAGTAACTATGGTCAAATGAGTCCACATGTGGCTTATCATTTGCTCTATCATCTAATTGTCCTTAGTCACTGGTAACTTGAGGCTTTTCAAATTACATCATTGGATGGGATGTGCAGGCTGCGGAGGCATACTCGCATTCGACTGGAATTGGAGGACAGCGCGCCAGTCGAACTGCTCTAGTTTTAGATTAGCATGTAACTACAGTCTTGAGGTATAAATAGAAGAAAATTAGAAGGAATGAAGAATTTCATAGTGATTTTTCCCAATTTTCAAAAAGTCACATCTTAATTTCTATTTGGTTGATTTTTCTATATTTTACCAATTTGTTTTTCTGATTTTTTTTGCTTCCATTCAAATAAATTGCTATCATTTTAGAGTTGCCCTTGTAAAGTGTGTATGGTTTATTCATTCTTATTAATATTTTTGCTTTAAAAGTTTTATCTCATGTTGTATCTGTATGTCCAATATTTTAGGTCAGATTAGGATGCAGCAGCCAGGACCACCACCCCCCGGGGGATACAACCCTAACATGCCACCGGGAATGCCACTGCAGCCCGCCGGATATGGAGGACCACCACCCCCTGGAAATCCCGCATATTCGTCCGGACCTCCAAAACCTGGACAAATGCAAGGAGCACCACCCCCGGGTCCGTCACCTGGTCCGGGGGCACCTCCACAAACCGGACAGCCATACAGACCCATGGGTAATTATGGTGGTGCTAACATGGTACCTGGACAACCTCCAATGGGGGGACAGTTCCCCGGTAATGTGCAAAGGACTGGAATGCCGCCTCCAACCGGGAGTGCAGGACCACCAATGTCATCGGGCGTGAACTCGCATCAGTATCGTCCCGCCCCTCCCCCTCAGGGAGGGGGACCGCCCTTGGGTCCCCTGATGGGGCCACCACAAACGTCACCGGGAAAGACACTTATAAGTGGGATGGGACCGCCCCCTACCTCAGTAGGACCACCCCCTACTGGTCCAAGCACCGGTCCTCCACCTCCAAACGGTGTTGGTGGGTCATTTTCAAGACCACCAAATTCGGGTCCCCCATCGAGTCGGTACCCGAATTTGGCCCAGAACAGGTTTGCGCCAACGTCAACGTCAGCCACAAACTCTTTTCCGAATGGTAGTGGTGTCGGTAATGACCCCACGGCAGTGAATAGTAATTACCCCTCACAGAGACTACCTGGTGGTGGACCCCAACCCCCATCAGGACAAAACCAATATGGGCCCCCACCCCAGGGGCCCCAGGGGCGTCCAACTTTTGGATCAGTACAGCCAGATGGTAGGCCGCATTCGGCCGGTGGAGACCCGAATGCTAGTTTAAATTCATCAGGTATGTATATCATGAGGAAGGAAACTTTCAATTTTTCTGTTATTATATAGCTTTAATTCCAACATCTACATTATTGCATTTCAAAGATTTATGGATTTAAAAGATTTTACTTTTTTTGTGGGATGAATTTTTTTAGAAACTGTTTTTGATCTGGGAAATGACCTAACATTTTTGTCATGTTTCTGTTTGTACCTCAATAATGTATGCTGAATATGTGAACATTTTAGCCTTGTAATATCATGTGTATTATCACTGATTACTTTATAGCAGCTGGGTGGAAATGGATATTCAGATACTCGATACAGCTCAAATTGGAAAAGACGAAGTGTATATTGAAAACTTGTATTTAGGTATCAAGCATGGTAAAACATTTTTAGTGCTTCTATGCAGTAATATCATGCACAACACTACAGTGAACTGTGTGCTCAACCAGACTTACATGCATGATTCTAAATAAGTAATTTTCATGTAAAAGGACCAACAAATTTATACACCTATTCCATCAAAAGCAGAACCCAACCCAGCACTAAATAAATGGATCCATTTCAACCTACATGTAACACTAAATGAATAGTATACAAATAATGAATGTTTATGAGTTCAAGGGTACATGTACAAATATTTTCATGAGTTGAAGATTAAACGTTCCATTCAACGAGGCGAAGCCGAGTTGAATGGAACGTTTAACCTTTCAATGAATGAAAATATTTGTACTATTGCACGAATGATAAAACATTCATTATTTGTTTTATACAACATTATAAAGTAGATCTTTGTCATTTGATTGGGGAATTGTAAAGTATGAAAAAATATAGCCATACATAGGTCTGTATTCTGATTCTCTTTCTAGCTTATTCACAAATTCAGCATTTTCAGTCAATGTAATCAATGTCTCTGCAGTTTCCTAATTTTATTCTAAATTTCACCAAATATTTGTGAGCTATGTTCACCGGTTGTGTTTAAACTTCAAACTTAAACCTCACGTACATCACACAGCTAAGTGGGACAGTGCGTGTACAATACGTGTAGCGCACTGCGAACAGTGAATGGGAAAATAGAACCAACATGCACGCAAAAATATAACGGACATGCACGCAAAAATATAACCAAAATGCACGCTGCGCTGAATGGAGTATTTATTCAATATCATGTGGCCAACAATCCTCCAATCAAATGACAAGGATCTACTTGGATGTTGTATAATAAGGCATATCAAATGCAGCTTGCACATTTCTTATCATGGTATTGCACTGTCTCGTTTACAGTATTCTATCATTTTATGCTACAAGCTACACTGTACATGTATATTTATTTATCACACAGCAGGATATTGGCTACACTAGCAAAGTAACCGTGGCTTCCATTCATAGCAATAAGCAACATTACCTCACGATTGTGTATTCCCTTGTGATTGTTTTGTTTGTGAATCTATGAATCTGTGAATGGGATGAGAGGAACAGAGTGAGGAATGGATGTGTTCACACTTGACTCCCTGTACAACACTTTAAAGGTTAGTGACATCAATGGGAACACCTGAAAATGCCTCAAGAACCAAATGAGTTGAAATATATACCAACTGTTTACTAGCAGATGTGGATCTCCCACCTGGGAGGATTTGTCTGTAATTTATTTACTTAAGGAGAATCAAGCATAAACATAGGAGTATCTTATTCTTTGCCGGGTAGGATAAAAATAAGCCCCATACAGAGCCACACAGCAGGTTTCCATGCTACTAGTGATATTGACATTGTTTGTTTTAGAATGAGTGAACGTTAGACTACAAGATTTTCACAGGAGAAGCCTAGCATAGTTTACTTGATTCTAGAGTAGTATCAGCCAAAGTTGAGGACTACCCCCAATCATGTCATTTACCTTTAATACCTGTTCGGTGTTGAGAATGTGACATACACCATAGTTGGGGGCTTTTAGAACACAACAAAAGATGATGCAATAATCAAGGTGTACAGCTGTTTCTGAACTAAAGAAATGTATGGATGAAGATACTCATCTTGTGTTATACTCTTGGACTCGCCCCCCCCCCCCCCGCCCCCTCCTCAGCTATGGAAGATGAAGCCATGTCTCAATCTCCAAACTGAATAAATCTATAAGTCCTTTTGTTCAAAACTATCAAAGTTAAAAAAAACCTCTGGTGGAATCCAGTATGTAGTGCCATAATATCTTGTGATGTAGAGAACACCAAAAATCACAGAATTCAGAAGAGAAAAAAAAATTGAAGATTTTTTTAATTAGAAGAAAATAACTTTTTCTATCCATTAACCAACATACATTAGATCATCAAAATATGTAAAGAAAAGAAAACTTACAAATTAGAAGCAATTGTTTGGAAGGAGAGTGATCACTTCTTCAGTTCAACTTCAAACTGTATTGTTCTACTGCTACCGCTATGGATAGCAACCTTTTCTCCTGAACGTTAACCTTGCTACGACCTTTTTTGCTAATGGATGTTCAAACTTCAAAGTACATCCTCAATGAATGACTGGGTGATAAAGTAATAAGTACAGGTAGCATAACAGGACAGGTTCATGTAGTAGTATTTTCATGTTGCATATATGTATATATTTTTATACTCAAGCATTGAACGCAACTGGCAGGTTTCTCTGAAGGTTCTTAAAGGGCAGTGGCAGGATTGAGAGAAATAGAAAATGCCTCTTGAACCAAACTGGTTGAAAGATAACTAGTCTCGGCACCAGCTGGAGTGGATATCCTGGATGGAAGAATTTGTCTTTGATTTGATAACTGAATGGGAACCAAGCATGAGCATATCAGTACTGTGCCTTGAGAGAAATTAATCACAAAGAAAGCTGTACACAACAAATTTTTTCTGTCACATGGCATACTTATGGTATTACTTTGAAAATGAGTTATCTTTTGATCACAAAATTTGCACTGTAGAATCCTTGCATAGTTTACCTGATTCATTTCTAGAATAGTTTTACACGTTTACCTCAAGTTCAGGACTACACCCCAATCATGTCATTTACCTTTAACATCATATATAAAAGTAGAAACAAACAATTTTTTTTATAGTGAAATAATTCTTTTTCTATTATTGAAAAAGAAAAAAAAGAAGATCTTGATTGGCTTGAATAAAAGTACTTGATTCGAGTTCTAGAATATTGCATGGTAATTT
>JZLH01S0257032.1:8286-18602 GCA_001188425.1 Eucidaris tribuloides | reverse complement strand
AAATCAAAATGGCGTCTCATTCGCGGCGAAACTCAAAATGACAATTTTAGTATACTAATTACCATGTTATTTTTATTTTAATGTTATTTTTAACATTTCATTGGTGTTACAATGAAGATTTTGCGTTGACCCTTCGGATTATTAGCGCCGATTTATGAATCATAAATTGAAATGCGGAAAATTTACAAAAAAATAACTCGCATCGCCTACGGCTGCGGCTTACTGCGCCAGCGCCCGCAGGCAACGTGTGCGGCGTGTGTGCATACATACTGCACTGCACAGCAAATTAGTCAGTTGCGTAGAAACTTTTCTGTTTCGGAAGCAGACTGCGATTGTCATAGTTGTTTCTAAAGCTCGAGGCGAAGGGGCCTTTCATCCTGCCATGACCCCGAGGTTTGCCGAGGGGTCATAGCAGGAATCAAGATGGAAGGCCCCCGAGGCCGAAGCCTTTAGAAACAACTAACGACTTAGATCCATGCCTCGAATATTAAGGCAGTCACTTTATGTTTTATATACCCGAAAAAAGAAAAAAAAATCCTTCTCTTTTTTAAAGATCGAAACCAGCTCTGCAGAACAACGGGGTCATTATCACTTGCCTTTACGTGTCACGAAGCCAAGCTTTCGTGCTGTGAAAATGCGACGGACCACGTAGATCTAACGTTAGATCTAACGTTAATTTACTGTTGTGTTAGTGTTAGGCCTGTACGGCGCGGCGTGTGTGGAGGTCTAACGTTAAGTCAACACAAACAACACCAGATGAGACGTCAACTTACGTTACGTGGCGTCCAAAAGTTCGAATCTCGGAAGGGTCTCCCTGCCTTAGTTTATTGTCTCCTCAGGAATAATGTAAACAAAAACGAAAAATGGGCAAACAAATCAAGCTCGAAGTCGAGAAGAGCCGGGATCTTCTCCGGCCGCAAGCGTACACCTAGCTAAAGTTAGCAATCAAATCGCGCTGCGCGAATTACGGTGTCTGCGCTCGCACAAATCGGGGCTTATTTTTTTAATTTTATTAAGTGGGAGGGATATAAAACAAATATACCAAGCATTAAGTTCGAAAGTATAGTGAAATTATCTATCTTCGGAGGGACTGGCAGTAATATATTTCCTCGGGGCTTCGCCCCTCGGAGAAATATTACTATGCCAGTCCCTCCTCAGATAGATAATTTCCACTATACTTTCTCACAGCTTGGTATATTTGTATACTATATGGAAGTCTGGAGGTGCTGCGACACACTGCGTCATTTGTTAGAAGGACAGGTGTTTCCATTTAAGTGAACGAGAAGAAAATGAATAAGGTACTTACTAAATAAATTGTGATACAAGCTGTAACGTTAGTGTAAGTTGGAATGTCACTTTTATGTAATGTTGCTTTTGGGTTGCTTTCAACCCTAAAAAAGGTTCTTTATGCTGAATGACAGTCATTGTATTGTACTTTGTAAACTAATGATGTTTACACCATTCATATTTGGTTTTATAACCAGGTTAACGCCATTTAGGGTAGGCCTATATTTTTTACAATTTTTACGCGGGGTTTACGCCATTTAGGGTATATTTCTTTACCATTTTTACGCAGGGTTTACGCCATTCTGGGTATATTTTTTACCCGGTTTACGCCATTTAGGGTATGTTTTTCGACCGGGTTTCTGCGGGGTTTACGCCATTTAGGGTCCATTTTTTTAAGTGTGTGGACGCGCGTGGGTAGCACAATATGTGGTGAGTTACCCCCCGGGAGAGAGGGTGACAAGTACTCATGGAACACAGGCTCATATTTACGAACATGGACTGATGCAGTGCCATAGTGTACATATGTGGGATAAATTTTGTATTTTTCAAACTGTCATGGCTGTTTCCTTTGCTTTGTGGGTGTCATTAGTGCACCCTTTTTATGATTTTAGTCAAAAGAGGGCGTCTTCATCCTGGCATGACAGTGGGCCTTTAAGATTCCAGGATTCACCTACAATTATAGTTCTTTGTACACTTATATACCTTCCCTGAGCATCTTATCCATCAATTTCATTTCCTTCGTACATGATATGAATCTATCTATATAATGCCAATTTTATGTATCCATGTAGGCCTATCCAATGTATTCATAAATAATGAAATCATGGCATGTTAGCAATACATATTCTACTATCGAAAAGTATTTATGTATTTATTTATCTTTCTATATCTCTCTACATAATCTCCAAATTGATCTATTTAACCAATCATCCATCTCAAGTATCGTTCTATCTCAATAAATATCTATATACTCATCTATCTTTTTAGTTATCTTTCCATCAATCTTTGCTGACATAATTATGATGCAGGGTCCACCACTTACAACATGGTTGTTTGTATAACCTCAATGCCCCGACCCCATATAAATCTCCTGTCATGCTTCATGCCCAAGTCCATGACCGAAATAATGTCAACATTATCCCAGAAATATCCAATTTACTTTGTTCCCTCTGGGAAATTTACTTTGTAATGTAATCATTGACAAGTAACAAGAATAGAGGGTACAAGAAAATCGACACAATCACGCACCGTGCAACCTTTGTGAGACTTTGGGTAGAAAAAAAAATCGCGTATGTTAACGAAAATGTTGCTATAAAATGATTTTTTTTTTGCGAAAGATACGTTAATGCTGTAGATTGACTCATTTAGACGTCGTTTATACTTGAAAATACACACCCTTTATTTAAGGCTGTACATACTTTTTACTTTTTACTTTTTACGTTTTACCTTAATGGGCTTTTTAAAATTAATTAGTTATTTAATTGCGTCATGTATTTTAATTATGTACACTGTTTTGTATTTTTTTAAACCTTTTATGTAAATTATGTGCAATTCAGCTGCATAGCTGCCAGACATGACTTGAATAAAACCATATTGAATTGAATTGAATAGAAATTATTTATTTTTTCAATTTGGAAAGAGTAACTGGCATGTACTTTATCACGTTTTATGTCATATGTAGATATAGAACAACTGGTCATGTTAAGTCATCGTTACACTTTCCGCGAATCACAACAAAATTCTTCATGTCACCGCAGCTTAAAATGTGCTCCCATGCAGAAAATAATATGTGATATTCAACCTTAAAATTCAGATCCACTTCCCCCCCCCAAAAAAAAAAATATAGAAATTGGTCTTAAAATAGGTCAATATTCATAAATGATAAATCAATGCAATGACACGCAGAACAGAGTAAACATTCAAACTCTGTCGTGTTCTCTCGCACAACCAAGACTTTTCACTTCGCATTGACGGGGACGTGTGTGCGTTTCCTTTTCATTTAAAATAGGAGGCTTTCCCCATTATACCTTGCATGTCTGCTTTCGGCTGGCAACTACCTGATTGGATAAAAAAAGACTCATGAAACAACTTAATGAGTAAAAACATGTACCAATATTTTCTATATCCGGAAGTATTTGTCTTGATTTTTTTTTATTGGAGGCGAAACGGGCATGCTTGTTCTATTACTGAATCATAGTTTGACCATGATAAAAATTGAACCCGTTCAAAACTCAATACATTCTGATATAAAATTGCCTAATAAGAAACATTTAGCTGCAACGTTTTCATAACAGGAAACGTAAACAGCGCAGGTTAGTTTTATCCAGAATTGTATAACTGCCTCCCATCTTGCTATTCCTCTATAACTCTCTCAGTACAATGCTTCATAAGCTTTGCATATGACATTTTTAGCTTGGTACTGAATGGGTTATCATAATTTTACGATGACGAATACCGTCTATCCATCATTTTATTGAACTGATTTTACCTCTGAAGACCTGATAACGTTACCGCTAGCCTTTTTCACCTTGACTTGCTTTGCGTAATATGAATCGTAATACATCTTTGCTAGCGTCTTCGTGATGAGGCATGTACTTCATGAGGTATGTAATGTTCATAGAAGATGTTGCTGTAACCGTGTCCTTGCTACACCCGGGCATTCATCACTCGAAAACATATGTTGTATCGACGCTTGAAATGTCTCAAGGAAGAATAATGTTGTTTGTTCAATAACTATAATTGTTCGCTCTGTAGATTTTTTCATTTGCATGAAAAGACGACGAAGATGATCATGCTATCTATGTATGTTTTCCTCATTGATTTACTGTAATGGACTTCCGAAAATGTTAATGGGAATTTCGTATGAACATCGCTAACAATGTTTGGAAGATGTGACCATGTATCAAACTGTATTTATGTAGCTCCCTTCAATATACAAATATATTAACAGGGTCATGTATATTCATCTTAGCCACTTAAGATTACAAGAATGATTGACGCACGAAAAGCTTTATCAGCTGCGATGCAAGTATATCTTGAATGAAGGTTACCAACGTGTTTTTAAAGGGATGACATTCTGACGAAGTGAAATGCCACGAGCTGTGCATGGTATGCTTTAAAGACACTATACTGTATAACGTTGTGGAAGCTCGATTAAAAAATGCCCAACTTTCACATCTGACCTACATGATAGTCTTTAAATGGACAAATAAACACCCTCGAACACAAGAATGTATGCTGTCACTAGAAAAACAAACACATGTGAATATAGGTGTGACTTCATCTTGTGTATGACGCGGCAATCGGAGGGGGGGGGTGCTGGAGTGGTCCCTCATTGAATTTCAGCACTCAATAATCGTTTGAAGTGCAATTTTCTGGGCCTCATGTTTGGACATTATCAGAGACAAACATAGCATAAAGTATTGTGTATAGCTCAAAGAGTTTTAAACGGGAAACATTGTCAAATTTTGCCTTTACCGTAGGGGATATACGTGGGTTGGTGACCGTATCAGTGAAGTTGTCACCGTGTTTTTAAGAGGATGACATTCTAACAAAATGAAATGTCACTGGCTGTACCTGGTGCACTTTCTAGCTGAGGGATATACACGGACTGGTAAAGACCGTACCAACACAGTTGTTTATACGCTCATGTTTTTCAACTGATTAACGTAACGCAGGTGCAACTAGGAACCACAAATTGCACTGTTTCAATAATGAACCTAATTAGAGGAGGACAACATCACGCGACGATCCTTTTAGGAATAAACAATAACACTAGCAAACTGTAGTATACTCAAACATACATACAGTACATACATACATACATACAAACATACATACATACATATGTGCCTACATACGGTACATACACACACACATACACACACATATTCTCGTAAGAGGCTTCAATCGGGGATGTGCCCAATTTAGATGGGAAATACCCATAACAAAAAACGATCTATAATTTTATGATTTCTAGATATATGATAACATTTGTTAAAGCCCAAGTCAGTTAGTTTTTTTTGAAAGCTTTATGCCCAAAGTTCATATCACACCAATAACAGATTCTGAATATTTTCGTTTTTTTTTTATTAGTTAATGAAAAATCTCGGGGGGGGGACCCCGAGATTTTCATTAATTAATTAATTAATAAAAAAAAACCCGAAAGATATTCAGAGTCTGTTATTGGTGTGATATGACCTTTGGGCATAAAGCTTTCAAATAAAAAAAAGTCCCCAAAACTAAACTTGGGCTTTGAAAAAGTTGAAAGATCATTCCTTTCTCTAATTAAATCCTGACATGGAAGTTAAAAAGACTTTTCACCAGAAGTCCAGGGGCATGCACAACTATTGGGGACATGTGTAAATGTCCCCACATGCCCAGTCTGAAATCACATTGATCCTCTTGCAGAAGAACGGGCCAAAAAATGAATACGACTCCTATACTCCTATGGACTAAAGAGGGCGCTTTTTGTACCTATCTAGCCAATAAAACAAACCTGGCATATGCCCGTTTTCACGCATTTCCCCAGTTGTTCAGTGTTAAACTCATGAATATCCCCGATTGAAGCCTCTTACGAGAACACACATACACACACACATACACACACACACACACACACACATGCACACACACACACACACACACACACACACACACACACACACACACACACACACACACACACACACACACACACACACACACACGCACGCGCGCGCGTGCGCTTATACATTCATGCAGATAATTGCTCCAATATTAAAAATTAAAGATTAGTTTAAATTTGTGATATTACCACACAAAAGTGGTGATACAGACAAAGAAATGATACATTGCAGATCGGACAGATAGTTTGAATAAAACAATAGAAACAGATTTATAAACAGACAAAAAGTATGTGTTTCTGTCTATTCGGAAGATTTTAACATCACAATGTTGTAAAGCCTTCAGTACGTCTGATTCAAGAAAATTACCGTCCTAATTGCATTTTAGTTTGTTTTGGTTGATCAAGTTGATGAACTGCTAACCGTATGCTTACAAGTCATAAACAACTTTGCAATGCATGAAAGAGTTTGGTTATTGCTATAAAATCATTCACCCGCGATATTGGTTGTATTGATGGCTCAAACGATAACAAGATTTGACATTGACTTATATGACAAGATGACAAAATATAATCTAGCATCTCTGAAGAAGGTAGCTCTTTGTGAAGCGTGACGCACCAGGCTCAGGAAGCCTTTCCTAGAATTATCCGTATTTGCGAGTAACTCGTTCATGATAAGACGGGTTGTATCATCATTTCTTAGAAGGTTACTTTAAAGGTAGGGAATCTCATTTGCAGCCCTCCCATAACACATTACAAAACATTATTCATGCCCTTAGATCAATTATAGAGGACTTGCCGGTGAAAATCTGAGGATAAAAAATTACCTAGATTTTGAAAAATGAGCAAAAAAATAGTTGTGTGGTATTTGTTCTACACACATAGTTTCATATTTCACTTCAGGCCTATTACAGTACTTATGTAATACTAGACGGTTGACCAACATCTGTGCTGGCGTGTGTCAGGCACTAAAGGAATACAATGTCGTCTACGCGTTGCCGCACTTTGCGCCCATTGGTACAGTCAATGCGACCTCCATGCATGCATAGTCTAAAACTAGACTATTAAGCAACTAGAACTTTTGTCACTCGAGACAGAAAATCAAATCAAATTCAAAAGTTTACTATAAATCCATACTAAAACTGCGTTCTAGCTCGTACACTTTGCTGAAGGTTCTTAAATAGCATTTTATTCTAAATGTAAGTGTGTTTGCGCAATGCTAAATTTTAGGCGTGCAAAAGAGACACCCAGCCTTTAATGTGAAATAAAAACGACCGTCCGGGTTGGGTAAATACAAGATGATACTCTGTCAGTGAACCACCGAATAGGGTGACAGCAGAAATGGCTCGCACGTGTCGAGTCTGTTATGATTTCATCATCCAATATTCATAACGAAGAAAGATGAGCTATGCCGTAATTACTGGTGGTGATGAAAAGCTTCTCTAGTTGGCCTAGATCGTTTCTTCTTCCAAATTAGAAGATGATGAAAGATGGATGTATGACGAGTTTATGAATATGAGATTTGGTAATTATGCGTCGTGCGTTTATGTGGTACAGACAGCAAAACTAATTTCAAGTTTGGGATAAAATGATTGCCATCAAGATGCCGTCAAGAGACCTTTCAACTTGAAGAGATTGTTATTTACAGATTAAAAAAGTAACATTAGTAAAAAGAAATGCAAAAATAAAAATTGTGTACAATTTGTGATTAAAATATTAATTCGTGTTCTTCAAGTGTGATTTCTTGTGCGTGTGTATGTGCGCGATCATGTATTATACAAATAATGCATATCACTGAGGGCATTAGTTAAAATTATCTACACGAGGTAACTGCAGAACAGTCTGAAACACACGAGGCGATAGCCGAGTGTGTTCTGGACTGTTGTGCAGTTACCGAGTGTAGATTATTTTAACTAATGCCCGAAAGAATGATATATGCATTATTTGTTTTATAAAATGGTCACGTACGTCCTTGTCATTTGATAACAATGGAAAACATGATGTAACGGTACGGTAGTTACGTTAGGCCCGAGACAAGCCCTAACCTAAGTACGTTTTTAGACGTAGGTCTACTGGCATTCATTCTTATTCTTAGTGACATGAAACTGTAACGGTGGCCATTGCCACCATTCACCAACAATCCATTCCCGAGGCATATTATTTCTTCATTTGACAATAGATCTATTTAAAAAGTTAGCATTTCCGCGACATCGGCCAATTTTTCGAGTGATGTTTTACGATCGTCGCTGATTCATGCGCGCAGCATGCACGCGCACGACGTCGCGTCGTACTGCGCTGCCGCGCCGTTTCGCGCGCCGCGGGTGTCGGCGGCCGAGCAGGTAGCTAGCTATCTAGATGTAGCCGCGCGTAGCTTGTCTGCGAGTGTCTATTATATGGTACGCGAATACGTGCAAAATGATAACCAGTCATTAGCAAAGTCTAATGACCGGTCATTATACACTTTTCCGTATGTTAGAAAAATCTTTACACTGTACACGTGACCAAACTCAGCCAATCATTTGATTAGGACGCACGTGACCATTTTATGAAACATTCTTTGGACCGTCAGGGAGTTATATTTTCCCGAAGCGCGCAGCGCTGAGGGAAAATATGATCACGAGGGAAAATATAACTCACTGACGGTCCAAAGATTCTTCATTACACCCCTACCAGTTGATATCTGTTATATTAGATGGCCTTGATTACGCATATAAGTGGGTGATTTCAAGTTCGGTGTTGGTATTGAGGAAAGAAAATCGTCTGCTAAACCGAGCTGCAACACAGAGCTCAGTTTAGCAGACGATACCGATTGCACAACACGGAGTGACGTCACGCGCGTCTCATGGTGTTGGGTGAAAGTTACGCCGATGGCCGAAAACATGGACAAATGTTACAAAAATGACACCAAATCAATACTGCCTGCCAGTAAAATTGTATGAATCTGAAAGACAAGTTACTCTTCTCTATTACCATATGAAAGGTAAATATCAATTTGACTAATTATGTCAATTTTTAAGGGAAAGGGTATTTTCAGCGGTTTACGTTGCACGATGAATCTTTCTCCATAGCCAACACACACATGCATGGGTGGTATTTGAACCGTAAGAGGGCGACAGATATTAAAAATATATTCATTTGACCAGTTGGCAAAATATAACCATCTGGTAAAATATAACATTTACGATCCTCGCAAACCGTATCATGTGACAAACTGTGGACCAATCTTATTTTCGTATCTGTATAAGCCATTTAGTGTATAGAGATACTTTATGATTGCTCCTTTCGGGTATATTTTCTTCAGTTCTTAAAGTTGCTAAAGATTCATATTCACTAAAGATGGATTTCCTATGTTATACGAATTCCTGGTTTTTGTATTATATAAATACCATCTCGGAAATAAGAAAGTATTTTTGCATACATGTACAGTCTTATGCATTAGGTAAATTGAAGGGGAAAAACACCCTGTTTGGCCTCAGAGTGAAAAGCAGATCCCTTCCTTCGGCTCTCTCGGCAGCCGTAATCTTTTACCCATCCTCTCCATTTTACAATCATCTCTACTTATTTATTAATGTGCAACACCTGACAAACATTACTTTCCATGATGTGTTCTTTTTCTTACGCATTTATTTCATCGATCTACGTAGAACACCTGCCAAACAGTATATACTAACATATATTCTTATTTACACACAATTATTTATTTATGTACGACAATGACAAACATTACGTACTTTCAAGTGTTTTTATTTTCACGCATTTATTACATTTGGATGATCTTTTTTTTTTTGCCTTTCTTCTAACATTATTTTGTAATGATGATTACAAATGAATCATAACAGGAAATCAAGCCGAGACGATTTGATTTTACTATGACACTTATTTTCCATAGACCCCAACACGAGTTAACTCGTACTTGGTCTCCAACGGGTTAAGAAGGCGTTCAAAGGAAAGTATGAGGGCCTCCGTGTTCAGTGGAACTTTATAATGATACCTGCCTTAGGGTTCTGGAAAAAATAATATTGCTGTTCACCGGAAATCGCATGAAAAGGAACCTGCAAAGTATGCAATATGTATGAAGTAAGACAGCTGTTGCTTTTTTATTTCTCTTTTCTGTGTTTTTTTTTCCTTCTGCCTTCTTGATGTATAGTATTTTTCTTACATTACTTCGTCTTGTATCCCCTTCTCTCGTAACCACACACTACCGAGTATCCCAGAAAAACAAACGATATACTTTTAAAACTGGCCCCAAAATATATATTATTTCAAAGTTTTGAAAAACTGTTATATATATATGGAAAGCTAAATATCTCATCTTTCATATGACGCAAAAAAGTCTGAAATTATTTCATGCCTGAGTGAGCACTGCACACTTTTGTAAAGGACCTGAAAACTAGGTTGCGCAAGAACTGGCTATCCACTGTTACAA
>JZLH01S0257027.1:6156-20011 GCA_001188425.1 Eucidaris tribuloides | reverse complement strand
GTGCATAGCCATAGGGTCTAATAGAAATTTCACACAGTCATAAAGTAGATCTATGCTGTTATCGATATCAGCAACTTTACTATCGATAATTGCAAAATTTTAGATCAAATATCGCCAGCTCTACTCGATGCATTACTTTATCAATGTTAATAGTAGACAGTCGAAACATGGGTAGTTTAATCTAGTTCCGTGTACGTTAAGTCATGAAAATTGAAAATACCACAACATTTTAGAAAAGGAGTCTAAAATAACGTGCCCATCATCATTCAATTTCTCCAACGTATGAATACCGTTAGGTCTGTTTTCAGTAAATGAAAGAATCATTTATGATTTGTTACTGTTTTCGAAAAAATATGTGCGCAGTTTCCCGAAATTTGAATTTGAAATGTGTTATGCGCTTGTGCAAATCACCACTCCATGCCAATGGCATCAATGCACATGTGTGCAGATTTAGGATAGGGCCTACTACACAGTCCAAGTCAAGTGACACATTGACAAAGTCTTTTTCAAACACTGTAAAGGGGTATTTTTTTTTTTTTTTCATACTAATTTTCATACAGTTGTTATTCCTCAGATATGCCTCATATGAGAAGCATCACTTCGTAACTTTTTAATTGCGTGTGTGAAATTTTTGGTGCACAGAATTAGGTCCCACTTTCATACATGTACATGTAACATCACCAAATTGAAAATGATCAGATTTTATTGTAAATATTGTTACTATAAAAAAAATGGTAATCATGGTCAAACCATGCACTGTTCGGTCTAGATATTAAAAAGAAGTCATAAAAATGGAATCTAATAAAACCTGCCAATTAATGTGCTTTGGATTTGAATTGACCTTTTCAATTTCTTCAAACTAATGTAGATGACCTGTCCTTGAATTGCCAAAGCAGCCCTGCACTGTATTGGTCAAGTGAACTAATTATCAAATTTTGAAATTATTTTTTAGTAAATGACAATGTGATCAGTAACAATCTTATCAATAACAATTTCCTGCTGTTCTTGTAATTCAAACTGTCAATCTTTGTTTTGCAGGCGAGTGCAGCTCAGGATTCTCGTTTCTCGTTCATAGCTGAATGGTACGACCCAAACGCGGCTCTCACCAGGAGGTACCAGTTCTTGTTCTACCCAAAAGACCAAACAATCGAGATGGTGTGTATGTAAATTTAAACAACCAATTTTAAAAACAAATAATACATTATTAACAGAATTGCAGGACAAAGCTACTAAGTAAAAAAGTTACTATTATAAATGAATTTGATAGAAAAGAAGAACAATCAAGTCATATATATCCTAATGTTGTGGATATTTGTGAAGTTTCAATGAATTTTGTGGAGTAATTTACTGTAGTTTGAATCAGTCATTATCCAGAAATGTATGAAAAACAATAAAACATGTTTTCTTTCACACAAACTCACATGAAAAAGTCTATGATAAACACCTCAAATTTGTAATCAAATACATGTATCTAATGATACCCTACCAGTTTTATATGAGTGACTTACATAATAAGGCCTATTCGTCTACTAGTACTATAATGCAAAAGTGTAATAAGAAATTAATGTAAATTACAGGGTTTTTTAAATAACTGATTGAAAGAGTATTACTCGTGGCACAAAATTGCACAAATGATACTTCTGCGGGAATTTTATTGTATTTACTGTAGAAATTTCTGCTGACATGTAGATAATGCCATATTTAAAGTTGCCTGCAGTTTCTTGACTGAAATATTTAATCTTAGGCAGATGCTAAAATATTACATAGATAAGAAATACTACATTTACAATTGGATTGTTTTCTACCATTTCAGTTTGACATCAAGAACAGGCGCTTGTTCCTCAAAAGATCAGCATGTGACTCCGTACACAACGAAGACATGTACGTGGGGAGCACGATAAACGTACATTCCAGACAGCTCACACTGGTAGATTATGCAGATGATTTCACACGCAAAGCTCGTACAACTGTAATGGAGAAGTAAGTGTGGTATTTTTGAGATGAAAGAAACTGAAATGTCATGATACTGAGATATTCCATGGCATATTATGGTTGATTTATTTTATTGATATATCTAAATTTATTATTTATGTTTTATTTTGTGTTATTTGTTTTATTTTTTTTAATTTATATATTCATATATATATATATAAGAATATACAGTTTCATTTATGATGGATGTCACGGTCAAGAAATCCAAATTAAGTACGCATATTTTTTTCAATGATGCACTTTGCAGACATACATGTATTTTGACATTTCAGATTGACTTTTTCCCCCTTGTCAAAAACTTTGCGACAGTGGTGGATTCTTGCTCATATTCAGGTACTTAGAGCTATGTTTGCCCTTTGCATGCAGTAATTTGTTCCACTGGGTACCTTGGCAAAGCATTGCAGGCAATAAATCCCAACACTTTTTGTCCCACTTGATAAAGGTTTTCCAAATCTGCAATTTTTGAAGTTTCATTCAATCCATGTTGTGGGCAATGTTTTAGATGGCAAAACAGATTTCCAGTAATTGTTATTGTCTGAGATGTCAGCTGAACAGTAAATTAGATCTTTCAGAGAAAAAAAAAATGTGCAGAATCATTGTAGCCATAACACACTTGAATAACAAAGAAGAGGAAATTGGGATTTTCTTGAAGGGGGCGGGGGGAATGAAAATCTGTACAAAATGAATATGATATTGTCCATGCTGTCATTATAGAAACTAGTACAGTTGCAAACTTCAAAATGCCCAAAAACAAAGTCTGATTGGAACTTTGAAAATTAACAACCCTTAAGCAATTTAGCAAAATCTGCTGAAACGTTCAGTTCAGATCAAAAAAATGCAGAACCATAGACCAAGTGAAACCAAATGGAACTCTGCTAAATGAAACGTGCAAATGTTAAGTTGTCTACTTTATTTCAGAAATATTTGTTAGATCCTGAACAAATGGGAATGTACATATAGTGAACATCAGACATCTAGTATCTGTATTTGCTTTATCAGGGAAGACAAAAAAACTGAATAACTATATGGTCTCACAAATATGCAGTGACTGGAAATTTCTTTGTAATTTTACAGAACACTGGCTATGATCAAACCAGATGCTATTTCAAAGTTTGGTAAGTAACACAAGAAAATATTTTGTGCAAATGATATTGACTTACATCCTCTCAGTACCTTTGTTACAAAAACTCCCAAAGACTTTGTGATATCTGCTGTTTGGTACAGAAAGTAATCAGAGATGGAGTCGAGGCCAGATTTTGCTGGCCTTGGCCTTGGCGTCGGAACAAGTCACGTGTACAAAGTCTATGGGAACATTTTTCTCCAGCGGCCTTGTGACTCGGAACTGTCGGCCTTGACTCCATCCCTGTTGTTAATGCATAGTTTTTAAATGTGTTGTAGTGAGGATTAGGCCTGGGACAAAAAATCGATTAATCGAATTAATCGATTACCTTTTTGCCGATTGGTATTCGAATGCGACTTTAAAATGAATCGATTAATCGTCGGGTGACGAATAGTCTAAATGCCTTAGCTGAAACTCAAATGCAGTAACTTGATTGTTTACAAAATTTAAAAAAATAATTTAGATATCAATATTCAAAGTAAAGAAAACATTTTTAGCATGATCAGAACCCAAATATATCATTTTTTAAATGGAAAATAACGATCAAGAACAGTGGATTTCCAAATGGCGACACGTAAATTCGGCCATCCGTACCATCCCTGCGGCATCGCTGAGGAAAATATTTTTTTGCCGACGCAAAAAGAAGAGTTGAAATGTCGGTTTTGAAAAACAGAAATGTCAAAATACCGTCAATTTTTACACATTCTTTCCTTTGCTGACATTACTTTTTCCGAAAATTGCTGTTATGCATCCGAAAACTTGATTCTTCTACGGCTATTGGAAGTTTATCGTACACAGTCGCCATCTTGGTTAACCAAAATATCCGTTTACCCAAATATCCATGTATCTGTTTCCCGCACTATGGCAGTGTGGATACGCGGATACTTGGGTAAACGGAAATTTTGCTTACCAAAATGGCAGCGCGCTCGCGCAAAGGTGGGTAGCGATGTTGATGCATGAAAGAATTCTATATTCGAACAACAAATGTTGGATTTTTAATGTGCCACGGGGGTTAAACAACATCTTTGTTTTGGGGCTGTTATGTTTTTCATTCTCAACTTTTCGTTGTTGCCTAACCTCGCTAACAGCATAGATTTTTTTGTTAGTGGACTGGTCACTCGCTCAATAGTTTTGTTGACTGTACAGCTCTAACCGGTTTTCAACCGGTTCGTTGATGTTCTGCATAATTCTTGCATGTCTTGTATAAATTTTAGCAATCACGTGATTTTTCTTAAATGCCAATCACGGTAATTTTTAACGCTATGATTTTCTTCGCTATACCAATCATCATTTGTTAATTGTCGCGTGGACCTCTTCTGTGAAAATTTCCATTTCCCACGCGAATTTTATATTCACGCATTGTTTATCATTCTCGTCACTCGCATACCACGAGTCTTGCTTTGAGTCATACTTCATTGCGCTGTCTTCTTGTCACTGCATCAGCTGTGAGATGTTTTCAACCCGGCAGTTAGTCCTCTTCTCGGTCACGAAGATTTTCTGGCGTTGTTACTTTCGGAGCCTAGCTTATCTATCTGCAGCACAGTATAAGCGATTCTTTCCGCAAGCAGCTCCTCGGCACGATTCCACGGCTGCCGCTGTTTTTCCAATGGCTCCAACCCTGATTCGGCGTTCATCTGCTCGAACATTGTTACTATCGACCATTCATATTCATTGTCGGGCACCACTGTGCCTTGGTAAGCATACCGTCGATAGCCAGCATGTCACCATACAACTTTACTACGCACGGTCTCTTTAGCTCCTAACACAGCGGAGCGTCGCTTATCTACACGTCTCCGAGTCAGTACCGTCCGCCATCTAGCGCTTTCGACCACGAAGCCTTATTCACAACGGACACAACTCGTGAGGAGGGGGCGGCGGGGGCCCTTTTCTCACCCATTTTACGCACACCGCATCGTTCCACGTCCTGTCAGCAAAGTCTTTGCAGCCGGACCGCGATAGCCGGGGACTTTACTTCGCGCACGATTTATTCGGTCTCAGTTAGGACCTTCGATGACTCGTTGTGGACATTCAACTCACATTTTTATCTCCTTGCTTCGTTTTTTCACGTAAGCATATTTTCAGGTATCTTGTCATGTAGCCTACATTTCAATTTATTCTTGTGCTTAGTCGTTTGGTTATGCATTTTTAGTTACGTCATTATATTCCTTGCTAAATTATGCTGTATTACTGAAGTCACGTTATTTGTAATCTACGTCTTTCTTGTCGCAATATCGCCAAGTCAATTCTTCCATCTTGCAAATATTTTATATTTTCATATTAAAATTACGAGAAAGGAAATATGTTTTGTTCTGTCCGTCATTATTTTGTGTTAAACTGATCTGTCACGTATTTAGTTAAAATAAGGAATATTTGACACACCAATTCATTTACAATCTACATTTTCATTCATTTATTTACTCATTTACAATCTATTCAAACGTTTTATTGCAACCAACCGTTTTCACATTATTTCTATTGTGACCCCGCACTTATACTGTGGACGGGCAGTATTATTTACATTTCCGCTTTTTCTTAGCATTTTCATTACTTCGCATTTTTCCAAATTTTTTATTCGCCTTCTCCGGCCTGTAACATTAACAGCCTGAGTCTTGGTGGGGAGTTTACTGTTAGTGACTTGGTCACTCGCTCAATAGTTGTTGAATGTACGCTCTAACCGGTTTCAACCGGATTCGTTTTGATGTTGCAATAATTCTGCATTGTCTTGTATAAATATTAGCAATCACGTGATTTATTCTTGAGCAATCACGTAATTTTTTAACGCATGATTTATCTTCGCTAACAAATCATTCATTGTTAATTGGTTGCGGTGGACCTCTCTGTTGGAAAATTTCCATTTCCCCTGGCGAATTTTAAAAATTATATAGACGTAAAAATATCCCATAAAAATATAAAGCAATATTATAATAAATAAAACTAATATACAAATATTATATAATACTAAATTTCTCTTCTAATCAACATCCTATACACAACTACCATTTTTCACCTCCAAAAACCATCACTAACCTACATAACAAAACACACCTATCTTTAATTTAACTTATCTAAAAACACGATGTTTTCATCATTTCTCGTACACTGTACACGATCTTGCTTGAGTCAACTTCATCGCTGTCTTCTTGCCACTGCATCAGGCTAGCTGAGATGATTTCAACCCGGCAGGTTCCTCTCTCGTACGAAGTCATTTCGGCCGTTGTTTTACTTCGATAGCCCTAGCTTATCTTCTGCAGCACAGATAAGCGATTCTCTCCGCAACATGTCCCGGCTAACGATTCGGCTGCCCGCTGTTTTCCATAGGCTCACCTGTTTCCGGCGATTCACTGCCTCGAACATGTTACTATCGGACATCATTATCTTCATGTCCCCCGGATCGCGACCCTACTGTTCCTGGTAAGCAATCCGTCGATAGCAGCATGTCACAAACACTTTTACCTCCGCACAGGTCTTTTTAGCTCCTAACACTAGCGGAGCGTCGCAATCTACAAGTCCCGAGCTTCAGCACGTCCGCCATCTAGCGCTCTCGCACCACAGAGCCTAGTTCCACACGGACACAACTCGTCTGAGAGCCTCCTTTTCACCATTTACGGCCACACCGCCATCGTCCACGTCCTGCAGCAGTCTTCATGCGACCGCGATAGGCCGCCGGACTTTAACTCGTGCGCAGATTATTTCGTCGTCTCAGTTAAGACTCTTGGACTCGTTGCGACATTCATACTCACCATTTTTATCTTTGCCTTTCGTTTTTTCAGTAAGCATATTTTCAGGTATCTTGTCATGTGCTTTACATTTCATTTATTCTGTGCTTAGTCTTTGCCGTTTTTATGCATTTTTAGTACGATAATATTCCTCTGCTAATAATTATGCTGTACTAAGTACGTATATTGTAATCTTACGTCTTTCTTGTGCAATATCGCCAATGTCAATTCTCCACTTGCAAATATTTTATATTTTCATTATTAAAATACAGAAAAAGGAACATGTTCTGTTCTTGGTCATAATTTGTGTAAACTGACTGTCCACGTATTTAGTAAAAATAAGGAATATTTGACACACCAATTCATTTACAATCTACATTCATTCATTTATTTACTCATTTACAATCTATCAAACGTTTATGCAAACCAACCGTGTCACATATTTTCCTACAGATTCTAACTGTTAGTCATTTTGTCCTTGGTCCCATGTACTTGTTTTCGCGTATGTTACTTGTTATTTTTTTTTGTATTCTGACTAATCGAATAATTCGATTAATTCGATTACCTTTCCAGTCAACTAATCGATTATCAAAATCAATATTCGACCCAGGCCTAGTGAGGATGCCGTATTACCCAAACACGTGTATTTGTAAAAATGGTCAAATCTCAAGTCAGTTATCAGTTTGTTCAAGTTGGCGGAGGTGCTGTGGCTGAGTGGGTAAGGCCGTGGCTTCCCGAGTATCCCTACCTAGTTTATATGAGCTGGACTTCATAATAGGCCTATTCGTCTACTAGTACTATAATGCACAAAGTGTTAATTAAGAAAAATTAATGTTAAATTACAGGGTTTTTAAATAACTGCATTGAAGGTATTACTCGTGCACAATTGCATCAAATGATACTCTGCGGAATTTTATGTATTTACTGTAGAAATATTTCTGCTGACTGTAGATAATGCCTTTATTAAGTTGCTGCAGTTTCTTCGACTGAAATACTTTAATTCTTAGCGCAGATGCTAAATATTACAATAGATAAGAAATTACTACATTTACCAATTGGATTGTTTTTACCATTTCGTTTGACATCAAGATAACATGACGCTTGTTCCTCATAAAGATCAGCATGTGACTCCGCTACACAACGAAGACTGTATCGGTTGGGGAGCACGATAAACGTAATTCCAGATCAAAAAAGGCTCACACTGGTAGATTAGTGCAGATTGCATTTACAGACAGATAGATAAACTGTAATGGAGAAGTAAGTGTGGTAATTTTTTGCAGATGAAAGAACTGAAATGTCATTAGATACTGAATATCTCCATGGCATATTATGGTGCATTTATTTTGTCATTGAATATATCTAAATTATTATTTATGTTTTATTTTTGTGTTATTTGTTTATTTTTTTTAATTTATATATTCTATTATATATATAAGGAATATACAGTTTCATTTATGATGATGTCACGGTCAAGAAATTCCAAATAAAGTCGCATTATTTTTTTTCAATGGGATGCCACTTGCCCAGATCATACATGTATTTTGACATTTCAGATTACTTATTTCCCCCTTGTCAAAAACTTGCGACATGTGGTGGATTCTTGACTCATATTCATGACTTAGAGCTATGTTTGCCCTTTGCATTGGCAGTAATTTGTTCCACTGGGTACCTTGGCAGAAGCATTGCGGCAATAAATCCACACTTTTTGTCCACTTGATAAAGGTTTTCCAAATCTTGCAATTTTTGAAGTTCATTCACTCCATGTTGTGGGCAATGTTTTTAAGATGGCCCAAACAGATTTCCAGTAATGTTATTGTCTGAGATTGGTCAGCTGAACAGTAAATTAGATCTTTCAGAGAAAAAAGAAAATGTGCGAATCATTGCTATGCCATAACACACTTGAATATCAAAGAAGTAGGAAATTGGGATTTCTTGAAGTGGGGCGGGGCGACACGGAATTGAAAATTCTGTACAAAATGGAATATGATATTTGTCCATGCTGTCATTATAGAAAACTAGTACAGTTGCCAAATCTTCAAAATGCAAACAACAAAGTCTGTTCTCTTTATTTGCGAACTTTGAAAATCTAACTATAACCCTTTAAGCAATTTAGCAAAATCTGCTGACTAACGTTCAGGTTCATGATCAAAACAAAACATGCAGAACCATACCCAAGTGAAACAAATGGAACTCGCTAATGATACGTTGCCAAATGTTAAGTTGTCTACTTAATTTCAGAAATATTTGTTACGATCCTGAACAAATTCGGGAACTCGTACATATAGTGAACATCCAGACAATCTAGTATCATGTATTTGCTTTTATCGGGGAACGACAAAAACTGATAACTCTATGGTACTCACAAATATGCAGTGACTGGAAATTTCTGTAATTTTACAGACTACTGGCTCTTCTATGATCAAAACAGATGCTATTCTGAAGTTTCGGTAAGTAATCACAAGAATATTATTTGTGCAAATGATATTTGACTTACATCCTCTGCAGTACCTTTATTCTTTACAAAAACTCTTCCAAAGATTACCTGTGATATCTGCTGTTTGTACAGAAAATTATCAGAGATGGAGTCGAGGCCAGATTCTTGCTTTTGGGCTTGGCCTTTGGCGTCGTGAACAAGTCACGTGACAACGTCTATGGGAACATTTTTCTCATCCAGCGGCCTTGTGACTCGCGAAACTGATCGCGTGCCTTGACTCCATCCTGTTTGTTAATGCATCAGTTTTTACATTGTGTTGTAGATGAGGATTAGGCCTGGACAAAAAATCGATTAATCGGAATTAATCGATTACCTTTTGTCGATTGTGGTATTTCGACATGCGACTGTTTTAACAACATGAATCGAATTAATTCGTCGTGTGACGGAATAGTCTAAATGCCTTAGCTGAAACTCAAATGCAGTAACTTGATTGTTTACAAATTTTTAAAAAATAATAATTTAGATATCAATATTTTCAAAGTAAAGAAAACATTTTAGCATGCATCAGGAATCCAAATATATCATTTTTATAATGGAATAACGATCAGAACAGTGGATTTCCAACATGTGCGACACGTAAATTCGGCCATTCCGTACCATCCCTGGCTGGGCATCGCCTGAGGAATTATTTTTTGCCGATGCAAAAAGAAGAGTTGAAATGTCGGTTTTGAATAACAGAAATGTCAACAATACCGTCAATTTACACATTCTTCCTTTGCTGCATTATTTTTCCGAAAATTGCCTGTTATGCATCGTAAAACTTGATTCTTTCTTACGGCTATTGAATGTTTATTCTCTAACACTAGTCGCCATTCTTGGCTTAACCAAAATATCCGTTTACCCAATATCCATGTATCTGTTTTCCCGCACTATGGGCTATTGTGGTATACCGCGGATACTTGGGTAAACGGAATTTTGCCTTTACCAATAAATGGCAGCGCGCTTCGCCCGGCAAAGGTGTGCGTAGCGATGTTGATGCATGATAAGATTTCTATAAAATTCGAACGCAACAAATTGTTGGATTTTTAATGTGGCCACGGGGGCTCTTATAAAACAATCATCTTTGTGGTGTTATATGTTTTTCATTCTAACTTTTCGTTGTTGCCTAACCTCGCTAACAGCATAGATTTTTTTGTTAGTGGACTGGTCACTCGCTCAATAGTTTTGTTGACTGTACAGCTCTAACCGGTTTTCAACCGGTTCGTTGATGTTCTGCATAATTCTTGCATGTCTTGTATAAATTTTAGCAATCACGTGATTTTTCTTAAATGCCAATCACGGTAATTTTTAACGCTATGATTTTCTTCGCTATACCAATCATCATTTGTTAATTGTCGCGTGGACCTCTTCTGTGAAAATTTCCATTTCCCACGCGAATTTTATATTCACGCATTGTTTATCATTCTCGTCACTCGCATACCACGAGTCTTGCTTTGAGTCATACTTCATTGCGCTGTCTTCTTGTCACTGCATCAGCTGTGAGATGTTTTCAACCCGGCAGTTAGTCCTCTTCTCGGTCACGAAGATTTTCTGGCGTTGTTACTTTCGGAGCCTAGCTTATCTATCTGCAGCACAGTATAAGCGATTCTTTCCGCAAGCAGCTCCTCGGCACGATTCCACGGCTGCCGCTGTTTTTCCAATGGCTCCAACCCTGATTCGGCGTTCATCTGCTCGAACATTGTTACTATCGACCATTCATATTCATTGTCGGGCACCACTGTGCCTTGGTAAGCATACCGTCGATAGCCAGCATGTCACCATACAACTTTACTACGCACGGTCTCTTTAGCTCCTAACACAGCGGAGCGTCGCTTATCTACACGTCTCCGAGTCAGTACCGTCCGCCATCTAGCGCTTTCGACCACGAAGCCTTATTCACAACGGACACAACTCGTGAGGAGGGGGCGGCGGGGGCCCTTTTCTCACCCATTTTACGCACACCGCATCGTTCCACGTCCTGTCAGCAAAGTCTTTGCAGCCGGACCGCGATAGCCGGGGACTTTACTTCGCGCACGATTTATTCGGTCTCAGTTAGGACCTTCGATGACTCGTTGTGGACATTCAACTCACATTTTTATCTCCTTGCTTCGTTTTTTCACGTAAGCATATTTTCAGGTATCTTGTCATGTAGCCTACATTTCAATTTATTCTTGTGCTTAGTCGTTTGGTTATGCATTTTTAGTTACGTCATTATATTCCTTGCTAAATTATGCTGTATTACTGAAGTCACGTTATTTGTAATCTACGTCTTTCTTGTCGCAATATCGCCAAGTCAATTCTTCCATCTTGCAAATATTTTATATTTTCATATTAAAATTACGAGAAAGGAAATATGTTTTGTTCTGTCCGTCATTATTTTGTGTTAAACTGATCTGTCACGTATTTAGTTAAAATAAGGAATATTTGACACACCAATTCATTTACAATCTACATTTTCATTCATTTATTTACTCATTTACAATCTATTCAAACGTTTTATTGCAACCAACCGTTTTCACATTATTTCTATTGTGACCCCGCACTTATACTGTGGACGGGCAGTATTATTTACATTTCCGCTTTTTCTTAGCATTTTCATTACTTCGCATTTTTCCAAATTTTTTATTCGCCTTCTCCGGCCTGTAACATTAACAGCCTGAGTCTTGGTGGGGAGTTTACTGTTAGTGACTTGGTCACTCGCTCAATAGTTGTTGAATGTACGCTCTAACCGGTTTCAACCGGATTCGTTTTGATGTTGCAATAATTCTGCATTGTCTTGTATAAATATTAGCAATCACGTGATTTATTCTTGAGCAATCACGTAATTTTTTAACGCATGATTTATCTTCGCTAACAAATCATTCATTGTTAATTGGTTGCGGTGGACCTCTCTGTTGGAAAATTTCCATTTCCCCTGGCGAATTTTAAAAATTATATAGACGTAAAAATATCCCATAAAAATATAAAGCAATATTATAATAAATAAAACTAATATACAAATATTATATAATACTAAATTTCTCTTCTAATCAACATCCTATACACAACTACCATTTTTCACCTCCAAAAACCATCACTAACCTACATAACAAAACACACCTATCTTTAATTTAACTTATCTAAAAACACGATGTTTTCATCATTTCTCGTACACTGTACACGATCTTGCTTGAGTCAACTTCATCGCTGTCTTCTTGCCACTGCATCAGGCTAGCTGAGATGATTTCAACCCGGCAGGTTCCTCTCTCGTACGAAGTCATTTCGGCCGTTGTTTTACTTCGATAGCCCTAGCTTATCTTCTGCAGCACAGATAAGCGATTCTCTCCGCAACATGTCCCGGCTAACGATTCGGCTGCCCGCTGTTTTCCATAGGCTCACCTGTTTCCGGCGATTCACTGCCTCGAACATGTTACTATCGGACATCATTATCTTCATGTCCCCCGGATCGCGACCCTACTGTTCCTGGTAAGCAATCCGTCGATAGCAGCATGTCACAAACACTTTTACCTCCGCACAGGTCTTTTTAGCTCCTAACACTAGCGGAGCGTCGCAATCTACAAGTCCCGAGCTTCAGCACGTCCGCCATCTAGCGCTCTCGCACCACAGAGCCTAGTTCCACACGGACACAACTCGTCTGAGAGCCTCCTTTTCACCATTTACGGCCACACCGCCATCGTCCACGTCCTGCAGCAGTCTTCATGCGACCGCGATAGGCCGCCGGACTTTAACTCGTGCGCAGATTATTTCGTCGTCTCAGTTAAGACTCTTGGACTCGTTGCGACATTCATACTCACCATTTTTATCTTTGCCTTTCGTTTTTTCAGTAAGCATATTTTCAGGTATCTTGTCATGTGCTTTACATTTCATTTATTCTGTGCTTAGTCTTTGCCGTTTTTATGCATTTTTAGTACGATAATATTCCTCTGCTAATAATTATGCTGTACTAAGTACGTATATTGTAATCTTACGTCTTTCTTGTGCAATATCGCCAATGTCAATTCTCCACTTGCAAATATTTTATATTTTCATTATTAAAATACAGAAAAAGGAACATGTTCTGTTCTTGGTCATAATTTGTGTAGTATAAACTGACTGTCCAGTTATTTAGCTTAATAAATTAAGAAATTATTTGATACACACCAATTCATTTACAATCTTACATTTATTCATTTATTTACTCATCTTACAATCTATTCAAACGTTTATGCAAATCCAACCGTGTCCATATTTTCCTACAGATTCTAACTGTGTAGTCATTTGTTCCTTCCATGGGTCCCATGCTACTTGTTTTTCTGCGTTATTGTTACTTGTATATTTTTTTTTGCTTTCTGATAATCGAATAATTCGATTAATTTCGACTTACCTTTCCAGTCAACCTAATCGATTACTCAAAATCAGTATTCGACCCAGTGGCCCTAGTCAGGATGCTCGTATTACCCAAGCACGTTGTATTTTGTAAAATGGGTCAAATCTCAAGTCAGTTATCAGTTGTTTCAAGTTTGGCGGAGGTGCTGTGGCTGAGTGTGTAAGGGCCGTGGTTTCCGACATCGCAGA